>JANHGN010022079.1:0-26947 GCA_024605025.1 Megaceryle maxima | reverse complement strand
GGGGCTTTTTTTTTAATATAAACACAGCTTTATTTATCTCAAACCACCCCAAATCTATTCCTAAACCAAAGCTGCTATTTTGGAAAGGTCCCTGTTCATGCACAGCTCCCATGTTTCCTATGAGAAACAAGCCCAGATGTCTTTGTTGTTGTTGTTGTTTTTGTTTTGTTTTTGTTGTTGTTGAAAGCAACTGCTGCTCTGCAGAGTTTGGACCTATAAGAGGGTAGATGGTGAGATAGCCTTCATCCCACCTCATGTCCTCAGCTTGTATCACATGGTGACATTGAATAGGAGGTTCTTGGGGGTAAGACTTGCTCTGAGTAAGTGGGAGATACTGTGTAGATATAAGGGCAATCTGACTTTGATATAATCTTAGGAAGAGATTAGATTTAAAATCTCTCTGTAGAATAGAAAACATCAGGCAATACAGCCCTGAAAACTCCAGCATTTTTAAGGGATCTTGCACAGAAGTACCACCAAAGGCACATCACCAATGGAGGGACAAGACCTGAACTTACACCTGACTGATATATGCATGGCAACGGCACAGGGACAGAATCACAAAGGATCACAGGATGGTAGGGGTTGGAAGGGACCTCCAAAGATCATCCAATCCAAGCCCCCTGCCAGAGTAGGAACACCTAGAGCAAACCACACAGAACAAGTCCAGGTGGGTTTTGAAAGTCTCCAGAGACAGAGATTCCACCACCTCTCTGGGCAGCCTGTTCCAGTGTTCTGTTGCCTTCACAGTGAAGAAGCATTTCCTCATGTTGAGGTTGAACCTCCTGTTTTCCAGTTTAGGTGGACCCATCACCAGTTTAAGCAGGGAGCTGGTAAGGTGCCAAAAACAGTCCATGAGATGCTGCTAATAGAGTCAGGCCAGAAGGAACTGCAGTTTTTAAGTAAGATGGGGCTCCAAAAGCTTCTCCGTGTGGGCACCAGGGCCACACAGCAGTTCAGATCAGGCCTGCTCAGCCCTTCTCCCATTCTTCATCTTCCACCAGGCAGACCTGGCATGGAGGGCAAAGAACTCTATACAGTGGCACTGAATTGGTCTCTTTTCAAAGACCAGCTGTAAATTATGAGGATTCTTTCCTATGTACTCTACGGATACCACTTGACCCAGTGCTAAATGACAGGCAGACAGGGAAGATCTTGGGATTTTCCTTATGAAAAGAAGTTGCTGAATGGTTTTCTCACAGAGGAAACAAAGACACAAAGATTCTAAATCCCATTTGGCATCACAGTTTGGGAAGCAGAGCAAAGACCATATACATACCATTTAGGAAGTCTCTTTGTGTGTCCAGGACCTGGTTGATGTCTTGTACCCAAGCTTGCTGAATTTCTGGATTAGCTGCCTGTAAAATGACTCTCTCTGATGTTTCCCGGCTCATTAGAGCAAACTTGCAGGGATCATTGTCCACATTCTCTTCAATGATAAGGTAGTTCATCTGAAACAAGCCAAGACAAGCATGTATTATATGGAGCATGAGTTAATATTATTTGAAATCAGAATGAAACTGTTGTGAAAAGTTCCTGAAAATAATTGAGTCCAATAACAGGCTGTCAGATCATAATCAGAGGAATCTGCCTCATTTAGATTTAGACAGATAAACCTTAAGCTTAAATATGATGTTTAATAAAGCTCTGACAGATGTACCAGACATCCACCTGCCTTGTCTTGAATTACAGCTTATATTTTAAGGTAACATAGACCTGACTGATGTGCTAAAAATTTACTGTAACATATAAATAGAGTTAAAATGTTGCTATTAAGATGCTAATAAAGTCTATCAATCCTCCAATTTAAATAAGTGTTTACATTTCTTAACATCCCTGGGAAAGAAAGTCTCCGTCATGAGTGTATTTTAAAAGCAGAATGGACCATGCACAGGCATATGCCAAAAACAAGAAACCAATTCTCTCCTGATGCTCCAACAGACCTTCTTATTTCTAGCAGATTAGAATTATCTGTGTGCAGTCATCTCACTTGACTGTAGTCACAAATGCTCTTTCTGGAAATATCATGGATGGCAATTTTGGCTGCTGTCCTGCCCTTGTGAGGCTTTTGTAATAAACTTTTCCTGAGCTATTTATTTCTAAGATAGTAAACAAGAATGGGGTGGTATAGCCTTTCAAACAAGAGTGTCTTCATGCCAACAGTAGACAGCTTTGAAGACTAAGGCAAAAACATTCCTCTAGATGAAGTCTATCTCTAATTGCTCTGAGTATCTGTCAAGGTATGGAGAGATCCGTGACACATCTGAACACTGTTCACCATTCAAACTTCAATATGGAAAGAGCCTCTTCCTTCTCTTCTGGGGGTCCCTGTGAAGTTAGAGGGACATGCAGGAACATCTCTGACATGGGGACAAGGAAATGGACAGATGGTGAGTCTGTACAGTGTACTTCCTTTTGTTCTGAGCTCTTGCTCCTCTGGTTGATAGACAAAAGAAGCAAGTCAATTCTGGTATGACTCTGGGAAAAAGACTTGTAGGTCAGAGTCCCTAACCTCTTATTTGTGTCCTAAGGAGATGCATTTGCCAAGGCTACCCACTTAGGTATTTTGAGAGTCTGAAAGGTATCCAACTGAGAAGTATTCAAGAAGCGATGTGAAGTTTCTGAATGCTAACTGCCTCACTGCATAAAGAAGGGTCCTTTGCCCATGTAGGGCATCATGCTGAAGCTTCTATCACTGTTTGAGTGTAACAGACCTTGGAGAACAATATTTGGGAGCCCCATCTCCCTGACAGACCACAACAGCTGCATTTGAAATCATATGAACTTCTTCCTATAACAGAGAGACCTCAGTGTTCAGCAGTGGCTCTGACACATCGGAAAGAAATGGGATCTCCGGTGCTGGCTAGGTCCTTCTGCTGTGTGGGAGAATGTGACCAGCAGGGAACCAGCCTACATCTCTCAGGGAGTGTCTCCCAAACAACTAGACAACCATGACTGCAGATGGTATCAAAGCTAGCCAAAGATGGCCAGACATTCCTGATAATTGCTGTGAAGATAGGTTCAGCACTTGAACCAGGGACAAAGAAAGTTGGTCCTAGCTGACAGTGTAAAGCCTCCTCAAACTCTGGCTCATGAATTCAGACCACTGAATGACCATTGGATGACCACTTTTAGGGCAGGGTTATGAAGGACAGGTGATGACACAGTCTGTATATGTGACACTTTTGGACAAAGAGTCTCTTGCCAGGAAATCACACAGCTCAGGTTGAGGCTCTACTGCAAGGAGAGGATGCCTGTGGCACAAAGAGGCAGGGAATGGTCCTGTTACAGAGGATGGTCCTGCTCCACTGCAAGCCACAGCTCATCTCTGTGGGAACACACTACTGAAATTCAGCCAGAAGCTGAAGCAGGGGCTGGGAGGCAGGGTGTGAGAGCTGCCGGCACACAGGCTCCATGCTGCAGTAAGGGAAATGCACACAGAGCCACAAGGGATCCCACACTTGCTGTAGGCACTTACCAGGAGAACAAGCTGTTTGCCAAATGGAAGAAAAGAAGGACTGGAAAATTATCACACAAAAATTTTAAACTCAGGCAGTGGGAATAGTACTACTTTCATAGGCTGTTTAACTAGAAAAGCAACTCATACCCTTGAGGCAAGCTAATTTTATTGACATTAGGAGAGATCTATTTTTCTGTCTTTATCTTCAATACACAATTCAGGAATTGTTCCCTGCAGATAAAACCCTCACTGTTATACATACAATAAACTGAAGTAAAAATGATTCATGTTATTTCCATCTCCAACTTCAATAATGATTTAAATCAGCAATAAGATAAAATCAAAGCTGATCATCTAAATAAAATGACTGTTCATTTGTACACTTTAATTTTTTTCCTTTATAGCTTATTATTTGGTTGGAAACGATAAAATACACTGGCTTGCAAATGGATATAGCCTTTCAGTAAATGCTGCAGTTTCTGTCAGTCAAGAAGATGCCTTCACTTCAGTAAATATTCTGTTTATCACAGGTTTGTTTAGTTCTACATGGATACTATGCATTATTACACCTGATACCTCTTCTCTTCTATTTCATATTAATGTACCGTTTAAAATTTAGGGCAAACACAATCCATTCTCCCACATTTCTTTTTAACCTGTACGTTTGAAAAGGAAATAAATCCCAGACTGGTTTCTCAGCTTTGAACGATCAGGACATTCAAATGAACCAGTGACTTTACTCTTTCTGCGGGAACAGCAAAGGCTGTTCTGCCAGGAGAGGTGCAGCATTTGTTCACCTATACTCACTATTTCCGAGGCTAACTTTGCATTTGTTAAACAAAGATAAAATCCCTTAAACAAACAAAGAAACAAAGAAGTATTTTCCCTTGTTACTTTCAGTTTTTACTTCTAGTTCCAGACCCATAATCTGGAAAGATTATTTAACCAAAATTAATTTCTTAAAACTTTCTTTATAGTTGAGCTGGGTTTATAATTCCTCCTAGCTCCTGTTTCGGATACTACACCTTCCCCCACCTTTTACGATCATGATTAAAATCAACTATTGTGTACTTCCTTTGACTACTGCAGACTTTGTAGCAATATTTGCTAATTCAGAGTTATGAATGAAAGACGACCTGTCCTGGCTGTGTACCTTGTAAAAATTAACCAATAAATTACCCAGTGGTTTATTTAGAGATGTTCTTAAATGGCTTCTGATCCACTGAATGGTAAAAACAAATGTTTTCTGCAAATTGTTGTCCATCTGTGACCAGATGGACCAGTCTTACAGCACAGAAAATTGGTGAGATTTCCTTATATGCCCATTAAACAGAATATGCTTCCTCCTCTCTATTTCTTACCTTTATGCTTTTCTTGAACATGTAGCCTGGCGTTAAAGATCCTTTTCTAAGGAGTTCACTGAAGATAACTATTTGCTCGAAGAGAAACACCCTACGTTCCTTTGGTCGAGACTGAACTCCAGAATCCTGCTCTGTCACATAGAAGGTGTCCTGCTGCAGCAGCTTGCCTTGAGCTGTCAGCTTTCCCTGAGAAGCAGACAAGGCACCAACATTATAAACCCTGACCCACCATGATCCCATGAGATGATGATCTGCTATGTTCTGTGCTGTCCAAGTTTTCCAAGTGGCATAGAATTCATGTGAGACTTATCCCCTTGAAGTTATGAAAGCAGAGAGCTTGTAAATCAAGAGCTCAGTTTAGGGAAAATAACAGGTTTTCTTTGTTCTCATTGTCACTGATAGTGTATATAAAACCAAAAGCAAGAGGTCTCAAGTAGACTTGTACTAAATTTCAAACACTGCTCCCATTACATAGTTTATTATTGTAGTGCCTTGGACTCCCTCTAGTCATGGGCTCTCCACCATCCCTTAAGCCAGTAGGCTGTGACACAACACCTCTGAAGGTGCAAAGAAACAGGACCTACCTGTTTGCAGGAATGCTACAATGCATAAGACAGTAAGACAAACTTGAGTTCACTTTGGAGATAAGACATCTCACGAGGACTGCCAAAGTCTTCACTGGCTTAGTTACAAACCACAAGCTGTAACCTATGGGGTTATAACTCACCACTCCCCTCCTGGATATTGCTAAGTTCAGAGGGAGCTGTTAACAGGTTAATGCTTAATAAAAGGCAGAGCAATCTGGTTCACTTCTTATTTTGCTCTGGCAATGGATAGAAGTGTAATTCAAATTTGCAGAAGCTTTTACAGACTTCACATTTTGAAGGAACAATAGGTAGATTGTCGCAAGTTTAGAGGGAGACATATATCACCCACACCTCTGAAACCTCATCAAAGCATACAGCTCAGCACTGGACAAGAGCAAGCACTAGATAAACAGACTGAACTAGGGCAGATTGTAAAGACAATCATAGAAAGATAAAATACTTTTTCTTGCCTAACTATTATCATAAGCAGAATGTAAACGGATACCTCAAAGCCTTGGAGGCGACCCAGGTTCATCATGTCATTGCAACGTTTTGGTACAAGGCACATTAATTCAACTGCTTTCTGTTAAAAAAAAAAGAAAAAAAATTATGTTCTATTATTACAAGAGAATCACAGGGTTCCTCAAAGCAAAGTGTCAAATAATAAATTTCAATAGCACGATCACAGCTAGCAGTTATTCATGGTGAGGCCCTGATGTACTAAAGATGCACGTTAATGTCTAAAAGAGGCTTGTACATCTACAGTGCAGGACTGTGCCTTCAACTTTTATGTTAGACTTAAGCTAAGAGAAATACCATGTTTAGAATACCAGCAGGATCTTCAACTATTGTCAAAGGAATACTGGACCTTTCATTCCTCCACATAGTGTCATTAGATAACCTAGTACTATTGTTCAGAACATGAAAATGTACCTCTATATCAGAGCACTCCAGACCAGCTTTTTCACTGTACCTCAGGAAATCCTGGAGAAAGCAGAAAGGTTTTCATTAAGGCACTTCAAGAAGAAAAAAATATAGTTTGAAAAGGAAAAAGCATATTCATCATGTGATTTTCTAGAAGAAACTTGCTAATATTAATAAATTCATCTTCAAAGGTTACTGAATGTTATAACCACTTTATAGATATAGATGAGGGGTGTGGATTGTTCCTGAAAACATCACAGAAAAAAGACAAAGCTGGGATTAGCCCTTGGGAATGCTTACTTGGTCCCTGTCTTGAGCCACAAGACCACACACACTTGAAAATTTTTCTTTTCCTTTTGGCATTTCAGGGAACATGCTTCTGTCTCTTTGCAAGTGTGCAATTATCAAACTGGGCTGATGGCAGCTAGTTCAAAAAGGAGAAGAAACCAGCTCAGAGGCCCAGTACTGCTGGAGATTACAGGGTACAGTTCAGACATGCCTAATTTTAGATATTAGCTTGAGATCCTTAGGGATGAATTTTCAGAAATGCTGAGTAATTGGCATTGTGGATAAAGTCAGTAAAAGCCAGAGTGGTCAGACTTCTTGGGAAAAAAAATTGCAGTGAGTTCCCCAAATTTTAAGACATCAGAATATTATGGAAATAAGTTTCTTATACTAATTTGAAGAAAGATATACAGAAATGGGGGCTATAGCATTGATTAGAAGCATGAAATTCAGGACCAAAGACAGGCTTTATAAACACACTTGGGCATCTTTACTGCAATTTAAAATCTTGAATGAAAGTTTGCTCTGAAACTTCAGAGGAAGAAAATTCCTATTTGAAGTTTACTATTAAAAAAATCCAATAGAAAATAAAAATTAATTAAAAAAAATCTTCTTAGCATCCTAAATTGCAAACTATTCCCAGAGATGTGGCCCTTCTGCTCTGTGGACATTTTCCATGGAACTCTGTCACTGTATGCCCATGGTCGAGCAGACTCTTCTTTCCTCTTAATTTAATGATGTTACCCTCAGTTAAAACTAAGATTTAAAATAAAAGCATTTAATGCAAGATGCACACTATAGTTTAGTCCAAGCTATATCTTTCCACTCACCTTGAGAAGAAGTTGATATTTAGTTATTCTTTGAATAGGTTTGATCAGAAAGTCACTGATGGTAAGCCGTTGGCTTATTTCCTGTTGAACCTCCTAAAAGTTAAGGATTAAAAACAATTGCAAACAATCACAGAGTAAGGCAGAGAACATGATAAAATGTCTCAGCAGAGACTTATTTCCACAGAAAGCTGGTCTGTTCTTAATCTTTTGTTTGCAAGAGGGAATTTGAAAGGATTTAAAAATCTGGCATATCCTATTTAGGCAAGGACTGGGTAAAAGTCATGACCGAGTTGGAAAGCAGAGGATCCCTTCCCCCTCTGAGCTGACCAAGCAGGACTGCAAGGTCTGGAGACTGCTCTTTCCACTGCAGTGGGATTAGCTCACAAACAAGTCCTGCAGAGCGTGCCTTGTGCCCTTGGGTGAAAGAAAACATCTTTCCTTTGTTAAACAAGCTTCTTTCACATTAATATCTAAATGAGTCTAGTCCCAAAGATTTTTTGAAACAGGCGAAGCTATTGGGAATTTATGAGAGGCACCACCCAGGTCCAACAACTTTTACCTCCTCCCCTGTTTGTAGACTACAGACTAAAAAATTTTATTTTATTTTGGACAGAAATCAGTGCAGTTTTGGTTCTCTGAGGGCTGCAGACACCTAGTATTGGATTAAATATTTATTACAAAGTAACAATATCAAAAATTGAAAAAATTAATTTCCTCCCCCCCCCCCCCCATGGTAGAGATGTTAGCAGCAGGAGCAGTTTTCAAAATCTTCTAGAGTTTATATTAGAAAACCCCCTCAGGTTATAGAATAGTCTACCTGACTAGGACTGACAACTCTAAGTAGCAGTAATGTATAATGAGCCATGCTTACCTCAAAGTAGGCCTCATACTCAGCTACTATGTATTCAGATCGTGGCTTGTTTTGGCAATATACCACATACATATGTAATCGCCGCTCCTATGAAAGCAAGAGGCACAGCAGACTGGTGAGATACTGGCTACTGGTCTGTTCTGCTATTAAAAGCTGGCAGAAAGTCGCTATGATGTTCTGCCTGGTTTTGCCTTATTTTTTGGTTAAATCAAAGATTTAGTTTGCTGAAGTAATTGGTAACTGGTTCCGTTCTCCACTTCTGCACCTTAATAGGCAAGGGGAGGTTTCCATGGTGGTAGCGAGTTAAAGATGTCATCCTCAGACTGGTAGGTCTGAAATTTGCTATAGGGTTGTGCTCTGGCTAATAAATATCACATGAACACAGCAATCGTAGCAGTTGGCAAATACCTGCCACTACTATATTTTGGCAGATGTCCTTGGCCACATCAAATTTGTCCCCAAAATAGGAAGTCTGCAAGAAGGCAATGATTAATATTTTAGCTCAATCCAGCTTCTCACTGAAGATGCAGAACTATAGTGCTACTTTATGTTTAAATCAAATCTAGACATGTAGAAGTATCGACTTGACACAAACAGATGTTTTTGGAAAGGAGACATCATACCTCTAGACTAGAGATAGGCAAAAAAGTAAAACTTACATGCTTAATAAAAAGCTGTGCTAAACGGTCAGGTTCTTGAAGACATTTTTCCAGTTCAGCCAGGAAAAAGCTGAAAGAAAGGACACTGACATTTCAGAATACTTCTTTAGGTCATCTCAGCAGCAAATTAGTTGTCCTTCAGATGTACTGGTGCAATTTTAGCTATAGTATTCAGTAACAAATGAAAAGGTAAGCTTGGTTTGAGCCCTTGGTGGGATTTCTAAAACATCAGATGAGAGCTGTGAAATATGGAGGTCTGGTCTCACAAACTATCTGCTTTTCTTTACTACTACAGTGGCTTCAATTTTAAAAAGGGACAACTACTATGTAATTGCAAGAGTTGTCTCCTTCACTGAGAACTCCCAAAGTAAAACTTTTCCATATACCAAAATGCTTGTGAAAACTCAACTGAAGCTTTACCAGAAGTTCTCAGTTGCATGAGCAGATTTGGAGTACTAGTCAGAGTGAAAGAGATGCAAAGCTTCCACTTAATCAACATGTTTTTGCTGGTGGAGCTCTTAGATGTTCTGTTTTTCACTATATTACTGCTAGCAATATACTGTAATTCATAACAGTAACAGTAATTCACAAACACCATCTCTGTCTTGACCTGCAGCTTTGGGGGAGATAATTTGTTCTGGATTGAATGCCCCTACCAAGAATATGCTGGAATGCCTAAAAGTGAGGTAAGAAACAGCTAAGCTAAACTTTAGAAATACTGGAAGGTAGGCAAATCCTGACAATTTCCCTTTCCATGATCTTGCACTTTTTCACTGCAGGATTTCTGTCTCAAATGCCTTCATGAATCTGCTACAGTAGCTGGATTTGGTGAGAGGACATGCCTGCAATGGTCCAGACCCAAAGAAATCCCAGAACCTCAAAAAAAAGATACACAGTAGACAGCTTTCCCAACTAAACATCACTATTGCTGCCTTCAGATACAGCTACGTCTATAGCTCAATCTTCTATAAATGTAAAATTCATCTGCATTTAAATAGTCTCCTTGACCTAGATATGCAGAACTAAAAATAGGGAATCCCTCCCTGTGTGTTACAGAAAACTTCTATCATCACATTTAAGCAATGAATGGCACTGGTGAAAACACCCGTTGCTGCTATCAACGTAATACATGGTGAAGCTTTTTCTGACATTTAATTTGTTTTGTGCTCACAAGGGTATCTGTCAGAACATAAGGACAGGCCCAGGCCATGAGATAAGGACTTGTGGAACATATGGTGGGAAGGACACTGTGTTTCTTGGGTGAGGGAAATGTTGAGAGCTGAAGATCCAGCCTGGTGTTCATTGCTCAAGTCTGTACATACATACTTAAAATTCTAGTTAGCTGAAGCTCTGGAGTATTCCTGAGTGGCAGAGTTGAAATGATGACCATATTGTCCATAAGAAAGACACTGCTGTTCATGAAGTTACAGCAGAAATCACCCAGGGTTTGAAATAAGCCTTGTGTCTCCAGCAGGTTTTCAAAAGCTACTTCTGTGAGTAAGATTTTCAAAGAACAGAGTTCCTAACTCAGAATCAAAAGCATCAACTAGGCCAAAGCACATCAGAGCTTTCACATGAGAAGTACCTTGAAGGCATTTGCATTTTACCACCCTACTAGCCAAATACAACTAGTATGGTCAGCCTTCATGATCTTATAAGCTCCATGTGAAGATATTCCTCTTGCTGAGAACCACAAGACACAGGAAGAAAAGTATGACTTTCTAGTGTTGCTACTGCTCATCAGCAGGATGAATTGAGCTTACAGCCATGACCCAAGAAGCACAATGATGGCAGCCTCAGTAGTTTTTCTGAGGATCCGACAAATACCCCACAAGCAGCAACTTTCTAGGAGCTGTGTTGAGACTGCTTATCAACAGTAGCTCAGGAGATGTGAATGGACCACAGTGATATCTCCTATTGAGCCTCTTGTTGTGGTTCCCCAGCAGGGAGTGGCAGAGTCGCTGCTAGCCCAGCACTGACACAGAGCAGACTCTCCTGTGTGCAACACTTCTGTCACACTGACCAGCACTCCTCGCATGGTGTGTGAGCCAGCATAAAGCTGTATCTGTGATCAGATAGAGCATGACAAACACCCTCCCATGAAGCCAGGCAGTGCAAAGCTATAACCCACCAAAGTCTTTTCTTTAACAGGGAAAAATGATTTTATGTAAGACTGATTCTTTGCATCATGCAGTTACACCGATTTTGGTGGGTAGACAAAGCCCTATATCAGGATCTAGCATATTGTGAAACTGTGGCTAAAAGCACATGGATTAGAACATATTCTCAGGATTCCAGGTAGCCATGATTAGTGAAGTTATTAAGCAGCACTTACAAACCAACAGAGACCATTTAAAGTGAGGCAGTGTCCTTTGGAAGTTCAGCCCTGAATGACCTGCTGATGTTCAGTTAAAAGCAGCTTAGACATACAAACATCACATATCCCAATCCTTTATGGACAAGTGGTTAGAAAGGTGCTTAAAAAGAAACTAAACAAAAAAAAACCTTACTCTTTGTGCCAGTCATAGATCTGGTGAATATTGCCAAATACAATCTTGTCTTTCCCTTTCATATCTTCAGAAACTCCTTTTTCTTCTATCCTCTTCATGAAGCCCTTTAGAATTAATGATCAGTGATTAGCAAAGGGTTGATTTGAAGGGGGTAGCATAATTACACTCTTTTCAAAGAAGCAGAAGTTTAATGTCAGGATTTTTTATATCGAAAATGCTTAAAATACCTTTTCTACAATTTAAAGCCAGAAACCCATCTAGATACTTTAAATTACACAGTTTTCTTGAAATAAAACTTTACAAGGATTTATTCTGAATATCTACAATACTTATACAAACTATTATTAGATGTCACTGAAGTGACTAGTGCAATTAGAACATGAAAGTTAAACAAAAATAGTTTATCAAATTATTAGATTCTCTGGTAAGAGGAGAAAGCCAGACTGTACAAAGCTCTTTAATGCATTACCATGAGTACTTCATGGGAGCACAAAGACAAGAAGTAAGTTTGAAGAGTCACATGAATAGGATTTCTCACACCTCCTGAGAGTTTCTTTATAAGCTTTTGGAGCGCTGCAGCCCTGTCTGTTTTGCCAGTGGTGCATGATGTAAATAGAAGATAGCACAAAGGTCTTCGAGTTTGGAAGCTGTTGAAAATCGCTGTTAGTTGAACTGATAATTCTCCTTGGACTAGTGCATGACAAAAACATTACCAAAAGCTCACTTTAATCACATGCCTCCAGTTCTGAGCCCTGGCTAGGAAAAAAAAATTGCATGGGAGTTGGCTCTGACAGGTGATCCCTAGGGATTGGCCAGGTCTTTATAAGTTGAAGCTTAAAAAACTATGACTGTATTTAAAACAAACAAACAAACAAACAAACAAAAAAAGCCTCTATTTTATCTCAAGGTTTTTTTTCCAAAACAAGAATCCATGGGCCACACACACACCGCAGCATAGATCCCAAACCAGCTTCTGGAAAGTTACAGGACACAGGACTTCAGTGTGTGTGCAAACTCAGGTAAAGTACATGTTGCCATTACTCAATATCACAGCAAGGAAAACACAAAATAAGTGCTAGGAGCATAAGTTATTCTCCACCAATGCACTCAAGGCTGCATTATGGCAGAAAGAGTTTGTCAGAAGCAGGCTAGCAAAGAAAAACCTTTGCACACTAGAGCTGAAACCTAAAATACAACATTTGTTAGATGGAAACAAAAATAGTTTCCAAAGACATTTATTCTTGTTTCTGTCAACATGAGAAGGGGACCATGGAAGCAGAGCACAAAATGAAGCAGTTTGTTTCTCATGCTGTATTTTTTGTTGTTGTCACTTGTCAGCATGGTGGTTGTTAGGAGGAAAACATTTTGCATAGCAGGGTTTACTTCAGCTCACCTCCACAACAGTTCCCAAGTCTTTGACGTAGTCTTTTTCGGTCTGTACCAGCTCATTTAAGACAAACCTAAATTAAAACAGAACACATACGTATTTGACCATATTTCTTGACATTACTGTTTGCTTCTCTTACCTCTTCATAAAACCCCATCATCATCCAGGTCACATAACACAACTCTTCACTTACTTAAAGCTCAGTAGAATGTAAATGACAAAACCAACACATTTCAGGTCAGGGTAGTTTCAATTCTCTTAAGCACTTTTTCCTTCTATCCCTCTTCCCCCCACATCCTAGGATGGTTGAAATAGCAGCAGCACAACTAGCTGACAATACTCTGAACTCCCCCTCCACACTCTCCTCTCTCCTATCGCCCATGCAGCCACCCTGATAGCGATGGAGACACAATCTGACCCATTTTGTAGCAACCAGGAAAAAAATTCTCGCCCCAGTCTCTCTGTCTTTTCCAAAGAATCAGCAATTTAAGTTTTAACTTGGATGTTTTAAACACTTGGAAAACAAATCGCCTCTCCCGCCATAACAAAGAGCTTATTCTTTCAGACTAGGTAATCTATGTGTGGGTGTCAAATGTGATTTCAGAGCTAATAATCCTGAGAATCATCTAACGAAGGTCTGATGCATGCAAACAACAGCAAGCTAAATAAGCCCCTTCCTTTGTAAGTCAAACTGACTAATCAGAGTGTTCTTTTGAGGACAATTTCAAAAAGTTACAGCTTGCTGCAGACAGTTTGCCTCTCAATTACACCAATACATAGATTTGGCATATGACAAATAAACTCCATCTGTGCTCAAGTTCACTAAGGCAGTAACAAGGCTAACAAGACAGAGGAGTGCTTTCATGTCTAATATTGCTCTGTTCACATCAATCAGCAGATGGACCCACTTGAAATGATAGGGCTGAGGGCAAACAGTGCGAAGATAAAAGCCTGGAGGGGCGGAATAAGTAGACAGGCGTTGCAAGGAGAGTCAGTTATGAGAGGTTACTGAGAAAGTAAGTCCTGCTCCCACTGCGCTGCCAGCATGTGCCTTGCTCAGAGTGGAAGAGATACTTAAGACACATGGCAGGAAAAGGTCAAACAGCTTCTTGTTCATTTGAGACTGAAATACAGCCCCCTTGGCAGAAGGCAGGGCAGGCAGCAGTGATGCCAGCTGCCTGTGCTTTCTGAAGTGCCCTGCCAAGTGGTGTGCCTGGGTAGTAAACATGCGCTGGGCAAAAGGCTGCTCTTTTACAAAGCAGCAGCATGTGGCCTGAACAAGCCTATGCTGTAGAGTCTCTCTTGCTGGCTGACCTACTGTGCCCTTGCAAAAGGCTTGCCACGTGTCCTCTGCCCAGGGAGCTGTGCTGGGAGGTCACTTGTCTCATACCACCTCTGTCTGCACTGCTCTGCATGAACACAGAGCTGCTGAGGGAATGGGGAGAACCACTCCTGCCCGCCCACTGTCTCCCCTTTGGTTTGAGTTACTGCAAGGATCCATCTGGCCAAGTCCTGCTTTAGAAATGAAGTAGAAGGAACTTGTACTACATAATGCCACAGGACATGCAGGCAGGTGGGTGTGAATTAAAAATCACTGCAGCGACCACATGTCTGTCAGGTGAACAGACTAAACCTGTGATGTTACACCTCTATTAGGAACCAGGGTCTGCACCTCCACAGCCTACCTGAAACTTGGCATCAGCATTCCCCAGCTCCCCCCTTCCTAGCACACAGAAAAATGAACCTCGCCCAGCTCTATTATTTCACTGAAGCCTACCTGACACAGGAACTTAGAGGCATGACCAAATTTAAGGTTTCTAAGATGCATGCTGCCGAAAATTCAAGTTCATTCATCTGATAACATGGTGCAAGGGGCAGGCAGTCGCTTGGAAATTGTCTACCTTGGTCACCAGCAGATGTTGACTTCACAGTTGCATTAAAAATGGAATGAACTGGAACACAGATAGAGTGTCCTCAGTTCTAAATCAAGCAATCAAGCTTGATGGAACAGGGGTTTCCTAACACCAGAGCTAACTGCCATCATTCATGTGCTGCTGGAGACACAGGAAATTACTGCCTGTGCCAAGATTCAGCTGATGGTTTGTGAGGAGGGGGGATGGTCACAGCTCAAGTTGAGAGCTCAACTGTCTCTTATGGCTATGGAGTTAAACCCAGCGAGACACAGAGGTACAGAACACAGATACAAAGGAGCTGGAGAGGAGGCAGATGTGCTGAAAGCCATTAATTAGCAGGTGCTCCTAAACATCCTGGCATTCAGGAAATCTGGATGGAGGCAGTCCCTAATTACACCTAATGCTGCCAGTCCCCCTGCCAGAAGTGCTGCAAGCTAGAAAGCATTACTTTATCTACACTTACAGTGGCAAAGGTCTCTGCACTAAAACTGTGACCTGGAGTTAGTTGCCAGTTATCTAATTAATGAATTGCTACCAGAGAAATCCAAAAGTTTGCAATATTGAGGAGCTTTTAGGAGATGGGCATGGGCAGAGATGTTCCCTGCAGGAAGGCTGACAGCTGTCCAGTGGAAAACTCCCTTTCAGAAACACATCCAGGAGTGTCATGTCCCTGCCTGCTGCTGGGAGTTGATCCAGACCCTCACTGTATTGCTTCTCTGGCTTCCTACAACAAACTGCAGGAGCAAATGGTGGCTTTCACAGACCTGGGACACTTTGCTTTTACCTCCTTTTCTACTCTTAACTACCTCCTTGTTTTCCCATGACTTGGTTTCATTCCCTGCTTAGTATCTTTCCCAAATGGGCTGATCTTCTTCTACTTCTCACCTTACCACACTCCAGTGAGACCTGTATGGCCATTACTTTTCCCCTCAATCTACCATTTGACTCAGTAACAGTAGTTACTGTTGTTACCTTAAGAGGCAGTATAAAATAACCAGCTACCTCAGCTCTCATGTAATTGATTCTGCTTCTCCAACTATGTGTCCTTCAGCTGAATTATGCACTTAAGAAATGTGTTAATCGTGATAAGCTTTTGAAGGCACGGTGTTATTTTTGTTACACTTAGGGAAGTATTGTTTAAAAAACAACTTTCATGAGATATTGCCTTTTTTCCCCCCCTCCTTTTACCATGAACATGAGGGTTTCCCAAATTAAACTTTCTTTTCAGTGGCATGTTTCGACCACAAATGCATCCAAATTCTGCCCCTTACTTTGCCAATAACTAAGGCAAAAAATATTCTTTCGTTCAGAAATCATAGTGGGATTCTCTGCTTTTTTCCTAGAAGGTAACTAACAAGGTCAACCACATTTCCCCCTTTAAGAGCTGATTTAACCTCTGGCAATGTAGTAATTACCAATGAAAACATCTCAGTAATTGTCGTCTAGCTGTTCAGAGGCTTTTACAGCAACAGAATATTTGCTATCTGGGGTAAAAGCCATACATTATAAAGAGTGATGATGAACTCTGTGGGTGTGCAAGTGCTTTTATAAAGTATTTTTACAGGTTAAGAAAAAACAGAAACAAGAACATAAGCAGAACACAGTTTTGTTCTCAGTTCCATGCTTATTTGCTGACTACAAAGTATTCTTTAGTGCAGCTATGTGTACACTCCCTGGGTACATATTTCAAAAGGAAGAACCAGCAAGACAACTTACATCCTGCCTCTCATTGCTTTGGCTTTTTGTTCCTCTTCAAGGTTTCTTGGGGGAGTTGAAGGTGTCATTCCTTCATTTAAGCAGCCAGTAGCATCTTTTAAGCCTCCTCGGTAAGATCCTCCTTCAAGGGTCTAGAAAAACCCCAAAGAAAAATAGAATAAACATCCTTGAACTCAAGCATCAGTGTTATCTTCTGTTTCAAGTTAGGTGTGCAGGCAACTCTGCAGTCTAAAACCAAGCAGAGTATTCAGCAATACCTTCCTGCAGGATTTAGTGAAACAAAACCAAACTAGTTTTAAGTTGATATAAGACACCCCCACACCCCACCCCTCAAAAGCATTAAAACAAAAGAGCTGTCCTTTTGCTAGAAAGTGGGAAAAGATGTTCCAGTAGCCCCAGAATGAGAAAACTCTTCCAAATTATTTCAAAACAACCTGAAAATATCCTTGTGTCTCTATCAGAACCAGTGTTAAGACTACATGTGGTCAGTGTTTCTCTGCCAAAGACTGAATAGGGATTCTTAGTAAACCACAAGATGACACAGAAATATACTGATACATGGTAACATTACGCAATAATTATCATTTCCCCCAGATCCCTGGAAAGTAACTGCAATTAACCTAATAGGCTGTATGTGAGGGAAAGAAAATAAAATATTCTCTGGAAATATATCTAACTGGATTAATGAAATACCTGATGCAATAAAACTATTTTGAGTAGATTTTCTGGGAATTCCCTTCTCAATTTCCCATGTCACATGGAGCTCTTTCACCATTTACTCCTTATCATACACTCTGTGAATGCTGGCTATTTTCATGTACCAGCATCTCAAACTGAGAAAACACAAAACCCCTCTGAAATGATTCACTAGATAATGCTGCTTACGCAGAGCTACAGTGATGAAATGATCAGTGCAGGTTTTTTTGCTTTGTTTTTACTCTCCATCTTTCCAGTGTATGTAAGGAAATGAACCTTTGTAGGCTCATCATAACCCTGCTTTAACCTTGACTTGTTAATTAAGTAGAACATTAGTTAAGTAGAATTTGTTAATTAAGACATGTAGAAAAAGTTTTAGCTTTGATATTAAAATTTTCAACTGTTTCAGAGAAAACTTCAAGAGAACTGAAGATCTGAAACAGTATTTACTCCTTGCCCAACAGACAGAGAGAATACACAATACTGACATTTTTGAACAAATTAAACCCGGCCCATTTTTATGGCTTATTCAACTGCCTGTCAGAAAGAGTTGATGAGGCAGATCAAAAGCAACACGTCAATCTCTGTAAAATTAAAGCACAGCTGTGATAGTTCAAACACTTCTATTCTTTAGAGGGTCTTTTCAGGGAAGTCAGAATACAAAAAATTTCACACATTGAGTAGTAAAACTCCTGTGTCTCAGAACAAGTTTTACAACAAAACAAAAAAATCATCCCACCGTGTAAAATAATTGATTGCCAACAAGACCCCAGAAAGAGTACAGTACAATAGCTCATGCTCTGCAAAGCCCACTCCAAAAGCACCTTTTGACTATGCAGCACAGAGCCTGTGTGGCAACGTGAGATGTAGGCTTCAAAAATATTAGTGACTCTCTTAAGAAGTAGAGCACACGGGGTTAATAAAAGCACAGCAGATGAAGGTGAAAAGCAAGGAAACCAGGAACAAGAGGTAGACTTTAAAGCCCTTCCCTAAAGTCATATTAGGCCTGTTGTGTACACAGCTTTCACAACACTAAACTTACCAGCTTACTTTTGACCAACTTTTCTATTGCACTGACAAGATCTGCAGCAGTTGGGACATCGGAGGAGCTCTGTCGAGCAGCTAGCAAAGAAGAGGACTGCAAGACACCAGGTTGCAAAGGAAAAGCAAGTTAGCAGGATGAGGAGGGTGTAGGAAAACAGTGGTCAGTGAAGCAGCTTCTGAGACAAGAGAACAAACGTGGAAGGGGAGCAGGAGGGTTAGAGGACCTCATGCATGGTCAGGTGAGTGAGTGCTGCCATATCAGACAAGCATAGAATTGCCATCCACCTCCAGCTGCACATCTCCCTGTAGCAGTTCCAAGGCTGGGAACTGGGTTCCCGTGTCCAAGAACTAAAGTTAATTTGCAACCAGGCTACAATACTCTTAATGTCTGTTGGTTCCTCCTTCAAAGGACATCTACAGGCTTCAGAAAATTGATCTTGTTACTGCAGATGTAAGAAATTATCCCCTCCCCCATACATACATATATATTTAATAAATGCAGTTAAGTACAAGGTACACATGGAGTTACAGGAGGCGGAGAGGGGGGGAATAAAACATTCCCCCTCCCTTCTCCACAGATCAATTGCAACTCCAAATGAATGTGGATGACACCTCCCATTCATACAACTTCAGCCATCTAAAATGTGCATCTTTTCTATCTCCTCTCTGTAATCAGTGGCAAGAAAACACCCCTACATATCTCACCTCTCCTAGGTACCCAGCACAGGAGGGAAGCAACACTCCTTGGAGGTGTCCACTTTTCCCTATTGACATTAATTAGACTATTTTCAGTCTTGCTTCTCTGTGCTGTCTGCTGGTTGCATGTAATTGATTTTAGGTGTCTGACATCATGTAATGTCTTTGGATGTCTCCACATTCACGTAGCCACAGCTAACAGCTGCTGTATGTTACAAACCTCCAGAAACACCTCTGAAGAGGTCCAAGCATCCCCCATGGTGCTGCAAAGCCTGGCCTCTGAGTGAAATACTAAGTTTTAGTTTAAAGTTTTTGTTCTGTACGGGCCTCTTCACCCCTTGGTCATTGTCATAAGAAACCTCACTTTGAAAACCCTAACTCATGCGATAGCTGTGGGAATTGGTATCTATTAGCTCACCTGTACATACATTTCTTCTGAATGAAACACAAGCACTGATTAAAATTATAAGCCCTTTGATAACCTGCTTTTGGCAGGCTGATACAGGCTAAAGCATAGCTAAATTTTTATAAATTCTGCTTTTAAATGATTAAAAAACTTTTTCATCTCTCAGCTGCTTAATAAAGGTATTTCAGTGAAGTCATTGTGCAGGTGCCAACAAACATGCATCTGAAGTTAAATAGTTCTGGGAGTGAGATTTGGAAATGTGCTGGCAGGAATTGGGCAGCTGGCCACCTCTTCAAGCGACCCTCTGGGGAGGTTACTCATCTTGAGTGACACAGCCCCAGGAAAAGAAAAAAAAAGGCAAAGGAGACCAATGCCAGCCAGAAGCCCTGTGACAGAGCAGAAGCGTGAACAGCCTGCCACTCATCATCTTGTCTTTCATAAATGATACATCTAATCAACAGATCTAAATACAACAACAACAACAGCTACAGATAATCAGGCTGGTAATTGAGGAATTAGGCTGGTTATGCAGGAATCTCATACAAATGTAAAAGCTGAGACAGCCAGTTTCACCTGCAGTGCTGACAGACATGCTTCAGAAAAAAAAGACTGAAAATAGGAACTTTAAAGAGCCACTGGACAAATACACAGATGATAACCACCAAAATAACCATTCCGGCAGGAGGCCAAATTTTGGAGGCACTAAATAGCTGTTGTCCTCACTTCTTTTAACTGAAATTGCTCAATATCTCTGAAAAGTAAATAACTGGAGGATTTTGAAGGAACATTTGCTGCCTACAAGCCTTTCAGGGCAAAATGAAACTCTTCTGTGATTGAACAGAGAATTTTGTTTGTGTGGGGCAAGTGGAAAAATGGTATTTCTATTTCCCAGGAAGTAAAGTTTGAATTTCTAATATGAAGATATCTTGCAATTTGTCTTTATAAAAGCCTCCAGGAGCAGTGAGGCACGATTACTGCTGCCTTGCAGAGGGGGTCAGGGAAAGGTGCCACCTCCCACACTTTGAGGACATCTCTCACCTTCCACTGCTACTTCCCCATGCTGCTGCTGGTCCAACCTAAGCCTATGCCTGTAAGCAAGAGTAGGACATGAGCAGGGAGCTTTGCCCAAATTAACACTGTTAAAGACCTTTTGGTTCCAGCGTGACTCAAACATTGCTAACGTGGTGCTCCTGTGCCAGGGAATTTAGGAGCTGTGTTTGTGAGCCTAAGCTTTTTTCCCTTGTAACAAAAAGTGAGTAGGGGAAGAAAAAGAGAGAGAAAAAGGTTTTTGGATGCATCTTGCTCTTCTCTTTTAGAAGCTGCTGAAGAAACAGGATACCAAAACACTCTATAAAGCTTTACACATCTGGAGCAGAAAACAGTTTAGTTCCACAACATTGGCGCCGGCAGAAGTGTATTTAAGAAATACTGAAATCACATGGCATGTTAAAAATCAAAAATAGTGACACAACTAAAGTGGGTTTGTTTTTATTTAAAAAAAATAAACCAAAACAACCTCCCAAAAAAACCTAAAAGCAAACTAACCTCAAAACATTTAGCTAAACACCACAGGGTACAAGCCAGGATCAACTGCTGTTGTGCTGGGCATGGATCCACCATGGCTCTGCTTCACTGACCTTTCTCCTCTGCCCCTCGCCAGACAGTCAGCCGCACACACAGCACTCAGAGGGCAAGAGTCCACAACTCCAGCTGCTTCCTTCTGGTCTTGCTGCCACCACAATGTCATAACATTTCCTGACAGATTAGCAGCAAGCCCCCAGATCTTTTCCTCCATCACTCTGCTCCTTAAGTCTCCTAAATATTTGCACCTTTCTCTGTATTTCCAAATTCCTGCCTGAAGCTTGCCCAGGAACATTCGGGGTTGTTTGTTGTGTTTTGTTTTTGTTTTTTTTTTTTTTTCTGACAAATCATTAATCTCCTCTATCCTTGCTTCTTTGCATGCAGTAATTACAATCAGAGGATAGAGATACAGAAGTAGCATTGCTAAAAACAGATGCCAGCAGGAAACAGCTAAACAGGAGGATGGATTTCTGCAAGGGAGAAAACAGCACCAGGAAAGTGTGGGGGAGGGGACACATGCATTGACAGTGAATGTGAACCACTGTCATAGCTGTATTCAGAGGTTCACACCCCCAAGTCCAAGAAAGCAACTGAAGGACTCTGCAAGCTACTGCACCATCTACTAGCAATTCTGACAACATTCAAGAGACCCTAGCTAAGAGCAGAGAACTACCACCACCAGCGTGGTGCACAAAGATGGGCAGACCCAGTACCTGAGAGGGACTTCAGATACCTTATGGGCTTCTGAACTAACTGGAGCTGATGGACCACCCATTCAGTGATGATCAGCCACACAGGCTGAAAATGTCAAAACAATAGTACCGGGTAGGCTTTTCCATGTGCAAGTTTTACAAGCACTTCAGAATGGAGGGTGGATGGTGAGGCACAGACTGACAACATCCCTGGATCCCGATCATACACAAAGCATGAGTGGAGAGCCCAAGCTAACTAACTGGATTCAAGTAGACTCCAGCATCTGTCCTACTCCTCAGGCCCAGGCTGCCACAAATACCATTTCTGCTATTGCCAGATATCAACAGCACTTTTAAAATGGACGTGGAGAACATGTGTTATCAGCCTGAATGGAATTTCTGACCACACACAACACAAACACACGACTGACCTTTCATGAAATGGGATGACAGGGCTCAATTGCTTGTCCAGCACTATTTGTAAATACAGTTGGTGGAAGGTATTAGACTGTGATCTGTACTGTACATAGGAGTCTTTTATAACCACAAGTGTAGGCCCTGGATACTAGAAGACTGCTACAAAACCACTGTGAGATGGCTATATGAGAAATGCACTTAAACAGCAAACTGATATAAAATCATATAGTAGGGGAGGCCTTACCATCTCATCTTGGGTTGGATCATTATCAAAAATCTTCATAGGAGGAGGAAGAGGTGTGTGAGACTCTTCATCTGGCTCATCTTCTCCCCAACCCTTCTTGCTCTTCTGAAGAAAAGTTAAATATAATTAGAAGCAGGGACAGGTTTATTTTATCTTTTTAGATATCTGAGCTCTACCACCAGGCTTTGAATCTGATAATACTAATACTGGGCCAATATTGCACTCGGTAGAGAGAATTGAAAGTAATGCCAAGCATCATGGAAGACAAGTAATAACTACATAAGGTTTTTCCTGTTAATCCTGGTTAAGAGTTACAGAAATACAGTTTATAGATCACCCAAGCAGCTAAGGCAGTTACTGCTGTCTGTGTGCTGATAGAATATTTTTTATTTTAACTGAGAACAGCTCAGTGTACAGTTTTTAAAATGTGTTTCTCTATTTGTGTTCAGTTAGTATCTTCTCCACTTTTGCTTGTAATTCCTTATTCACTTTATCAGGAAAGAAATATCCTGGCAAAGAATATGCCTGCAGTGAAATTGTGGCTACAAATATACAGCAGATTTAACAGAAACATGGCTATTTCTCTGAGTGTTTTCTTTCAATAAGGAATTACACTGCCACTGTAGGATAAAGGTGATATGAACCTCAGCAAAAAGTGATAAAGGTTTCTTTCCTTGACAGCTTTCTAATAGGCTATTAAAAAAAAAAAATCTAGTCAAAGGACAATAATACATGCAGACTTCTAAATGCTGTTCCCTACGTATTCCACTGCTCTTTGGATGACAATGCTGTTTGCAACACAGCTTTGATCAATGCCATTTTAAATATGGTTCGCTGCTTTTAGACCCTAAGGGAACTGTGTTTACTCAAGAGTCAATCACACACCACAAAAGAGACAATCAGAGATATGGTCTTTCCTGCAACAAACACCAACACACACCTCATCTGCACTGTCTCCTTGAGGAGTGGTTTCATCTCCAGTCTTTGGTGAGCCGAGGTCAAAGCTCTTCCTTCCATCTCGCACCTTCTTTTGTTTCTTGATGTTGCTCTCGGTTTTCCCGCTGTTCAGACGGCGCACAGGACTAGTCAACCATTTCTTCAGGGTGTTGGTTGAGCGCTTAGGGCCAGGAGAGCTCTGGATGGAGTTGAGAGATGGCTGAGGTTGTAAGTTGGCCACCGAATCAGACTTGCCCCCGTTGTCATTAGAAGAGACTGAATATGCATCTGGAAGAAAATAATGCAGGTGAGAGATCATACCAACACCTCCTCAGTTTCCTAGTAAACATCAAGCACTGGCAATCCTAAGCATGATAATACAAGCAGCCTCAATGAAAGGTTTTGTGACTTATGGACATTGTGTAAACTTTATTTCACACCAGAGAGAGGAATATGCCCTGCAACAGGAATTTTTCACAATCTTCCACATTTCTCTTATTTTCTACCACATTGTCTGTCCTTATGAAAGATTGCAGACAGCAAAATTACCTAGTTTTTGATGAAAGCCTGAATTTCACACTAAATGCTGAATTTCTCAGCTTCTTCCAACAGATTTCATTGTGAATTACCAGGAAAAAAAATAAGCAGAAAAAACAGATTACTAAAGGAGATCTGACAGTCCCCAACATTTTGTCAGGTTCCAATTCCATAAATGTTTCTCAGCTGTTTCCAGACCTCAGTGACGTTATTGTTAGGCTACTTATTAACTTTTGAAGGTTATTTGAAGCACCTTAAAATTATCTCATTTGCCAAAAGACATCACACCTACCCTAGAACTAAGAAACTGTAATGAACAATTACAGAAGATGACAAATCTTTCAAACTGAAGAAAACTCCCAAGAAGGAGATACAAGGCTTGCTTAAAATGAAAAGAGATTTCCATTATATCTAAGCAGGAAAGTCTACTGAGCTGTATCCAACTGCAGTTATCAATACACATGTTCAGACTAGCACCTTAGAAATGGGTGCAACCTCCCTTACTCCCCCCAAAAGCAACAGATCAAAGATGTGCCAATGTCAATAAGTCTTTTAAACCAAAGCAAACAAGTTGCTCAAAGATTTCTCAATTGCCCTTTAGGAACAAGTGTCCCGTTTTCACCTTTCTGAAACCATGGCAAGGCAACTCCCTCCCCAGGAGCAATCACAGGTGAGATGTTTAATCCCACACAGTATAAGAAGAATTTTTTTTTTCCTTTACAGAATTCAGAAACTGTCACACTCCTCTAAGATAGATCTCAGATTGTACATCAGAAAGCAATCAGCTGATGTTAGTAAACATTTTTAGATGGTTCTCTCTGAATCTTTTATCTGCCCAAGCAGAAAATAAAAACATAAGTTACAACTCATGGAAATAGCCTGGTGCATCCAGATAGTCTCAGTTGAGCATAAATATCACTGGAGATACTGGGTAGTACATGCTGAGGAAGAGCCACTCTCCCAGAGAATCATTACCTACACTGCTTTAGAAGCCACCTGTATACAGAGCTCCTACCCCACTGGGCAGAGCTGCTGCTCACAGCCAGATAGGAACCAAGCAGAGATGGCAGCCTGCCTTGTCTGCCAGCTTGTAAAATGCAGACCATGAGAGTTTCAGTATTTTCTAGCCATAGACAGCCTTAGTCAGAAGTTGAACCAATGATGTATTACATACCTGAGGTCAAAAGTTAGGCTTTTAGAACATATGGAAATAATTGTAACAAGCTAGAGGAAGTCAAAGTTCATTTCCCAGACAGGAAGAAAATCCAAATCATTTGTATTCTGACAACAGGAGTGAGCATGAGAGGGTCTGAGAGGACAGATCTCATGTGGGGCCACTGGGGGTTTTTTGACATTCCTCCATAAGGGCAAAGTAGCAGCCTTATCTCAAAAAGGTTGGGGTTTAGCCAGCTCCTGCTGATCTTATTTCATGAACATGAAGTGGCGTTAAACCAACGAGCACAAGATAGTATTTGCCAGTGGCCAGCTTATCTTCTACTCAGTAGGCTTTAGATAGTCTCCTCTCACAGGCTTCATGTGATGCTCTGGGAGTTTATCAGGCCACCAGCAACATTCAATGTTTTGCAATGGTGATTTTGATTTTCAAATGCCCTCATCCATCTATCCCCACAGCAGCACCAAAATCCCCTCAGGAGGTGGGGGAAGCTCAAGGGCTCCTCATCAAGGGGCTGGGCCAAATAGGGTGCCCTCAGGTGCCCGCACTCCCACTGCTGCTGCAGGAAACTTAACTTTAAGAATTACTGGTGCAAAGGGAGCTGAGCTGCAGTCATGGGAGGAGAAATGCTGGAAGTGGTCGGTCTGTGGAGGTTGCCACCATCAGGGATGACTTGGGGCAAGCAGCATATCATGGACTCACTGCCTTTGCTGGGGACTGGGCTTGGGGAGAGGTTGAGAACTGAGGACAAGCTGCTCTTACCACATCTCAGTTGATTAATGCACAGAGAGGTTTTTATTACAGCTTGGAAGTAACATAGCACAAACTCCTATCTCCAGTTAAGGGCACCTTGCCAATTTACCTTTTAGTAAGGGAGGAGAGCTGATAGGGGGCTATATGGAGCCTCAGTCAACCCTCTCCACCCTGAAGACTTGTGAACGAGACACACAATTCAATCTCAGCCCAGCAGGCTCAAAGCAGAGACAAATCTAGGAATGCTGAAGTCTGTGATGGAAGGGGCAGGGACTTCCCTCCCACCAGGAAATACCCCTGGTTTTATGAGCAGGGACAGGTCCCGGTTTTGCTGCCTTCCTCTCCTTTCTCCAGGCAGCATAGCCATGGCTGGGGCATGGACAGACAGACGGCACCTCTCACACTGTGACACTCTTCACTTGAGGCCATTCTGGGGAAATGATGGTCAGTTATTTTCCCCTGTCATCTCAGGGAAGGCAGCAAGTGAGCAGAAACAGTTCAAGTCCCAGGCCGGCCCACAGCCCACCCTGCCCGTTTGCAGGAATTTTGTCCAAAGTTTAACATAGAGACAGGAAACTTCTGCAGACCAAAGATCAGGCCTCCAGAGCCGCAAGCCACGATGAAAGCAAACCCAAAGGTTTGGCGAGGTAGATGTGTCACACCATGCCACAGTCTCACTTGAACAAGGCTCTGGATTTTTCCACTCATGGTCATGTCTTTTGTGATGACAAAGGCTATTTACCAAGGATTACTATATGTTGGTTGTGCCATGCTGTACACAGCCCTGGCAAATCTAAAGTCTCCTTCTTTCTCCTTGAGCACTTAAGTGCCCTGGCTGACCACTGTAAGGCATCTGGGACAGATCCTGGGCTTCACTTGGCCCACGCAGCACAAGAATGGAAATGTGGCCTTATCTCACCTTTACTTGGTAAAATAGTCTCTTCTAGCTGGAGGATAGGCAGGGAAGTTGAAGGAGGTTCTCCTCCCCCTCTACTCTGCACTAGTGAGACCGCATTTGGAATATTGCGTTCAGTTCTGGTCTCCCCAGTTCAAGAGGGACGGGGAAATACTGGAGAGAGTCCAAGGGAGAGCTACAAAGATGATGGACTGGAACATCTCTCTTATGAGGAAAATCTGAGAGCCCTGGGGCTGTTTAGCCTGGAAAAGAGAAGACTGGGAGGGGATCTTATCAATGTTTACAAATATCTGAAGGGTGGGTGTCAAGTAGAAGGGACCAGTCTCTTTTCAGTTGTGCCCTGTGATAGGAT
>JANHGN010022078.1:0-36316 GCA_024605025.1 Megaceryle maxima | reverse complement strand
CATGAGACGGGGCGGGGCCAACTGCGGGAGGGGCGGACCGAGCGGCAGCCAGGGCAAGCAGCAGCGCCAGCGCGGAGGGCGCGGCGCGCGAGACTAGTGCGCTGCGCGCGGCTCAGGCAGTACCAATCTAGTACCGAGAGCGCCGGGCCCGGAGTCGGTTGCTGCTGACAGGAGCCGGCGCGTGACGCCAGGTGCGTCTCGTGGGCGGCGGCCGGGTCGGGTCGGGACCGCCGTCAGTTGTGTAGCCCGTCCGGTGCCTCTGCCCTTTACGGCACCTTTACGTCTGCAGCTCTCCCCGCGAGGTGCCGCTTTATCTCACACCCGATAGCCCCGACACCGGGAGTGCTGGCAGGGGGGTCCCCTCCCGTCTGCCCAGCAGCGCAGCGCCGCGGGGAGCGAGGCGGCCGCGGTGCAGCCGGCCCAAGGACAAGGTTACTTCCCGCCGGCTCAGCCAGTGCACCGAGTTTCAGACGCCCCCCGCCTGCCTTCACCCGCAGCTGGGCACGACACGACCCCTCGCTGCCGCCGCAAACACCCCTTGGCGTCGCCCAACACCGGCACCGCTTTCTCAGGTGTTTCTCCTGCAGCAGCGCCTTCGCTCAGGCGACGGCACTGCCGTGCCACGGCTACTGCCAGCTCCAGAGAGGTGGTACCAGACCACTCTCCAAGACAGAGAGGCAGGACCTCCCGGTTCGGCTATCGTGCGGGTTTATGTTGGTATCAATCAGTTGGGAAAAGACACAGTCAGTCGTTCTTCCAGTCAGCTGGCTGCATTCGACCTCCCAGCTACGTTGTTCTCGGTCTCCAGAATCCAACGTCCTTTTCATCATCTTGATTACACTGGGTTAACAGTTCAATTCTTCAGACCTCTGAATGGGATGGATGGATGGATGGATAGATAGACAGATAGATATCACCCTTTCTTTCAGTTAGCATGAAATACAAAATTTGCCCAACAACTTTTGAGTTCCCTGGGCTCAGCAAGGTGTTTTTGCAATCTTCCCAGGCTTTTCCCTTCTCTCCCCTTCAAACCATTCCCCTTTCCTCTGAGGTTAAAACTGTTGCTACATGGCATTCAAATAAACAACGTAGTATGGTAACAAGTATCTTCACTTTGTCTTATTTGAACTATATGATCTGAGAAGCTGTCTGGAAGCACATATTTAAAATCTTGAATAAATATGTAGACTACTGTCTTCCACATTTAATAGCAATATCATCAACTACAACTGATAACCCACTGTCATAGTTCAAGCCCTCTGACTCTAGCAGCTATTTACATTTTCAGATGTTCCTGTTGAGGTTTCAATACTATCTTGCCAATAGCTGACTGGATTATTCTCCTTTTGACTGTGTACAAACAAGGAGCTGTTGAAAGCACTTGTAATTTGCATAGACATTAAGAAACCAGTTCAGGGACCTCTTCTTTAGTGTATCAACTTCTTAGATGGATTACTAGCAGGAAAAAAAAAAAAAAAAAAAAAAAAAAAACAAACACCAAACCCACAAAAAAAACCAAAGGTCTGAAGAAATATCCTATGTCTTAGGGAAAGTCACACTAGTAGCACTTTGATAGGGTGGTGCACCAGCACACACTATCAGTATTTCTATATTGGCACAGCAGTTGCACTGTGTGCAGCCATAGAGACTGAGAATTCAGGCTCCAGAGATCTCTGGTTATGCAATGATATAATACAACATATGTGGGTGGGTGTAAGCCTGAACCCAAAACAGCATGGTTACTGAAGATACACTGCATTGCTGGTGCTCATACGGCTGTTCCCTCACAGGTTCAGTCACTATGTCTTGAATATTCAGCTGTAGACAAGGCAAAAAGATTTTTTTTTTCTCAGACGTATCTGAAATTATCTAAAGTACAAGCAAGTAGCTTGACATTTTGTAGCTTCCTGAAAAGGATTCTCAGACCCTAGACTAAACCCAGTATTGTTTATTCAGTGCATCTCACAGTCTCCCCGTGTAGCCTGTTGATTTTGTTGCTCTTGTGGATGGTAAGAAGGAGGGGAAGAATTCAGATTTCACTGGCAATATTAGCTTTAGTACTTACTGTCTTTTAAGTGCCTACTAGTGGGATTTGTGTGGGATTTTTTTGTATAGATATGTAGTAGAGGATTGTATTAATGTAATGAAATAGTAGAAGTTTACAAATTTTTTAAAGTCTGAGTCAAGAAGAATCTGAAATCAATAGGAGGACTTTTTATTATCGTGGTATAAAAGTCCTTGTAAACTAGATTGCTAGTATAATAGATCCATAATAGTTCAAGAGAAGGCTGTAAATGACATGAGGTCCTGCAGTCAAGGTTCTGACAGTAAGGAAATGAGTGTGTGTGAGGAAGAAATCTTTTACTGCAAGGAGAAGTTCTAGGAAATACGCTGGCAGTCCACACCAGAGTTCATGTTGAGTGTCCAGAGAAATAGTTTGAGCGTACAGGAAACACTTTTTTAGTTACCTGTAGAAATCTTGATCTCCAAAAAAAGACTTCAGTATGATTATGAGAAGATACCAGTTTGTTCTTTTGATTACAATGTAAGCAAGGATGACTTAAAAATGCATTGGTAGTTATCAGAGACACTTCATATTTAGAATAGGTGTTCAATGTAATTTCTATAGTTTTGTTGTCAAAAAGGTCTGATTTTGTTGTTTTGTTTTGTTTGTTTGTTGGTTTGGTTTTTTTGCAGTGACTCCTTAAATGTAATTTATTACATCTTTTTTATTTTGAATTGGTTGTCTAGCTGGATCAGCAGTGGGACACAGATACTCAACTGTGTGCCATTGGTACAAATCCAGCTGAAGCCATGAAGTAGCTGGCTTAATGAATCATTAATGGAATTCAGAACATTTTATTTCTATGCCACTGGTGCAAATCCAATTAAGGTCAAGAGACAAGCTGGCTCAGTGGTTCAGTAATAGGAAACAGACTTCTACCTCCAGCTTATTGATGTGTGTCTATAAAGGGTCAGGAAACTGTAAGTTTTGAGACATTAAAATACAAAGCTTTTCCAATGCAGCTGCTGCTTTAAAGCCAATCTATTATACATGATTACTTTCTGATATGTTTCAATAGTCTGTATTGATCTATGCATTTTGAAAGAGTATAAACATCTTCTGTGTAGCCACTGATATAGCACAATACTCATCACTCTAAAAGAAGGTACAAGAGGTGATTTCTTCAAACAGTACCTTCCCTTAAGGAAGCATCTAGGGAAAAGATGGAATATGCACTACATTTTAGCTATTTAAGGCTAGCAAACCATCTGAATATCCTAGTGGCCTATACCATGGTCCATCCTTGCCACACTATCTTTGCCAGAGGCCTTCTGAGACCCCTCTCTAGGTTTACACTTCCAGTCAGGAGCAGGAACCTTTAGTAACTGTCCTTACTATTAGTGGGAGGGAAAATGTGTTTTTCTTAGGGTAAAACTGAAGTACTCCTTCCACTGCACCAACATTTGCAAGATCAGATTTGTATATTAAGCAAGTATCCTACATCTGTGAGATTACAGAATAAGAGAAGCTGTTAACTCTTCACTTGGTAACTCTATCCAGATTTAGCTCACACCTAATTGCAATGTGGGTATTTGCAGCAATGACAGGTATGTGGAAATCTCTCCGGAAAAGGTGGCCCTGACAGAATCCATGCATACAGCCTCTTTACCTCACTGCCTCCTCCTACTCAGCTACCTATATGGCACCATATGCTCAAGTATACAACCTTACAGATATACTCAGAAACACCAACATCTGGAAGAGCAAAGTTTACTGAGCTTATATGGTATGACTTTGATGGCTCTGTGATAGTGACAACAATGTGAGCTGTCTCCAATATAGTTCCCTTGCAGACCTTTTTTGTCTCATACAGTGGCCAACCCATAAATGCAAAAGCTCTCCCTTCCCCATCATCCTTCCCAGGAAAAAGGTTGTAGTAAAAACATATATTTTAATTACTTAATGCACAAAGCAGGTCTATCCAGCTTGTTTCTTATTTGTCCAAAGTTTCAGATGTTGCTGGTTTGCTGCTCAGTTAAAGAAATATTTCTGTCTCTATGAAACATTTGGAAATGTATGTCCTATAGGTCTCTGTCCAGGACATACTGGATCAGTGTGCTTTGTTGCATTATGCAGACATACATATTTCTGTCCAGACTTTCCCAGACAGGATTCAAGAAGTGCCAGGCAGGGAAATTTCAAATTGAAGTATACTCTCAGCTTGGTACCATTGGTTTGAATCCTTCACTGAAATGCAGTGGAGGTTCTGCAGAGTATTATTTTTTGATTCATCATCATTATCTTTTTGTCTGTCATCCATTGAACTGGTCCTACTGCAAGTCTTATTCCTCTCTACCACCCTAAAGAAGACACTAGATATTGTGCTGTAGTTATTCTAATCTGCCAAAGCAGTCTTTTCTTTAAGAGCAGTACTCTAAAAAAGTGCTTGCATTATTCTTTCAGAATAATTTGGAAATGGTGCCAGACAAAGGTACAGGAACTTCTGCAGGGATGAGAAGCTTGCTGTTCCCCAGTACCAATTCTTTTGGGTCACTGCAGCCATTACTGATGATCATCCAGTGCACAACTCGTCTGAGAGCAGACCCAAGGTCTTTGAGGTAGGTATACAATACATGTGACATCTGACTACGAATGCCGTTCAGTTGATTCACTACTAGTACGGGTGCCTGACAAAAATAAATGAATCTTAGCGTGACTCCACATGAGTGGTGTTGACACATCCAATTGTCTGTGCTTCATTTGCTGCAAAACAGTAGCTATTTTAGAAAAGCAGTTGATGAGTTTAGCGTACACAAAGAGTAGACAGATTTAAATGACATCTTACTGGAACATTCTATTTTTGAGATTTCACTTTGACAAAACTGCCTCATTAAGGACTTGGATATGAAAAGCAGGAAAATACTTTTGGATCTCATGTAAACTAAATTCAGAATTCTGATGAGCTGAATCACTTCTTTCCATACATTATTTCCCTTTCTCTGTATTTCCCTGTGTTTCTGTATAAGAGATGAAATAAAACTTTAACAAGTCTTTATCATGATTATTAAGTAAGACAACTCTGAACTGCATGAAGTAAAGCAGAAGGAGGAAAGAGAAGGTAAGTATATTGAACCCACAATTATATTATAATATCTCAGAATAAATTAGCTACGAATGACCATCACATTTTGGGGCCAAAAGTGAACAAGTGACTGCTTGCTTCTGCAGGAAACCTTGTGTAGTTTGCTTTGACTTATTAGAAGCATTAAAAATACTAGAACAGATCCTCTAAGAAACAGGAGGATACTGTACAAAGGCAGCTGCAGCCTCCTGCCAGCTTGACTGGAGGCAAATTTTCCAACACTCATTGAAGAATACTGTGTTTCAGCTCTGAACTACATGCCAGTAGGCTTCTCAGCCTCCAGACATACACAACTGTACCAATGCACAAAACGCAAGCAAAAAGTGAGTAGCTGTGCCTTCCCTAGAAATACTTTTTTGTTGTGCTCCGTAGACTATGCCTATAAAACTAGTCGTGTGTACTGTCTTTGATGCCTAGTCAGTGGTGGTGTGATGAGATTTAATCTCTGTTCATTTTCTGTGGGTTTGCTTGGTTCTCTGCTCCTCAAGAGCAAAATCAGTACCTTATTTGCTGTTTCTGCTTATACATCTTTGCCTTGCAGACTGGTAAAGGAGGCTTACCACCTGTGTACATATAAGATTACCAGATGGCACAAATTACATGGCACATTCATGAGCCATTATATGTAGTCATATTAAATGCAAGAAGTTTTTAATACACAGCATCTGTATATTATTAGGGCTTTATATTTTTGGTTAAAGGCTAAACATCATTGGATATGCTTTGTAGTAGCTTATTTAGTCTTACTCCAGAACTCTTTGTTACCTCAGCTTCATCTCAGACACTTAGCTCCCAATACAGTTAGGCTGTCTGTATTAAAAGTTACCACTTCCACAGGTAAGCCAAGTTCAAGCAGAAAAACACATAGAAAAACAAGTTTTCCAGTAAAACACCTTTCTTTATGTGTTTTCATTTCCATGACACTCTTTAGTCCTGTATAGGCTTCACTTCCATCTGTCCTTCTGCACTGCTTATTTTAAATGCTAATGTAACAGCTATTGCCTTTGTGTCCAAGTATGTCACAATCAATCTATTTATCCTGACAAGGTCTGAAAGGTTAGCCACTATTACTCTGGTTTTAGAGAGAGATGGGTAACAGCTGCTGGCTGCATTACAACCAACTTGCTGATGGATGCTGTGGTATTATGGTTTCTTGATTAAGGACCTGTCACAGTCTCCTTGGCTCCTGCTGAAGCAGCATATGGGCACACACTTGGGTATCATCTCAATGGAAAGACAAACCTGGACATGGCATTCAGCTGGGACCTGAAAGTTCAGAAGTGCTTCAGCTTTCCAGTTAAATACTGGCTTGAAATCTCAATTTAAATCTACACCTCTAAGTATGCTAGGCAGCAAGCTGTCAGCTATTCTGAATGGGATAAGGCTTTCAAGTCTCTCTTGTTTACAAGGTTTATACTTTTGAGTAAATAAATAATTATTCTTAATCCAGAGGCTGAACACACAAGCATGACTGACTATTCATGATATTAAAGAAATCACTTGGGAAAAGGGAGACCTGGGTTCTAACCACAATTTTAAGCAACATTTAATCTAAAACTGGAACAGAGACTGGAAGTGTTTCCATGTCCAGATCCTTGCTTTTAAGTAAGAGAATCACATCCATGACCTAAATTACATTTTTGTCTCTCTCCTTCACTTAACTGAAATCACTCTTTTCTCTTTTTACTCCACCTGTCAATGCTGGAGTTTTAAGTCCAACCTACATAAATAAATTTACTCATGTTAATTCTTATTGTCATTAATGAAGACAGTTAAATAAATGAAGATAAGCATTCTCACAGAATTAATCCCATCTGAAAAGATTGATTTTTTTTTATTGTTGTTTTCTAGCCAAACAAAAAAGGTTTCAATAGATAATTGGACCAGTGCAGAAGTTTCTGGGCAACATAAAGAACACAAAAAATTTATTTTATAGTGAACATTCAGTTCAAACCAAAATGAAATATTATTCCTCTCTTTGATTTTAATTTAGATTTTATTTGATTGACTTTTATTAAGCCATACTAGCAATCTCCAAAGAGAAAAAAAATATGCTGAAAAGAAAAATGAAACTGTCTTCTGAAAATGTTAGCATTTCAGGTTCTAGTGTTGGTGTACCTAAGAGAGTGGGTTTAAAGTTGCAGTTGCATCATCCTGCTCCACTCTTCTCACACTCTCCACCACCCCCCCATCTCCACACCTGATCCTTATTCTCTCTGCACTCATCAGACTCCCCCATCAGCCAGTGCATTTCACTCCTATGGCAGAAATCTGTGCAGGATTTTAATATGGTTTGGCAGGAAACTCATTCACAGATGGGGCTGAGGAGTGCCAGAGACAGCACAGCAATTACTGTGAATGGAAAGCAGGGGTCAGTGGAAATTTGGAAAGGTGGCAAAGGACTTTCCTTTTTTGTCTGTTTTATTGTATTTACAGCATCCCAAAAGAGACCAATTCTGGTTAAAAGGAGACTACAACAGACTACAACAACAGTTTGCATTATCAAATTCTTGTTCCTTTGAGACAATTATATTTAAAAAAAACATGATATTTTGCCACTTTGTATAAATCTTGTCTCATATTTAATTGCAATATTTCAAATTTTTTGTCTTTTTTGTGTGTGTGTGTGTCTGTAATTACTCATCGAATTTGAAACCCAGTTGAAATTGTGTTTTCCAGAAAGTTTTTATAATTCTCATATATCAGGTTTTGCTTGTATGTTTTGAAATATCTAGAAATTAAATAAAATGTTACTTATCTTCTAAAGATTAAAACTGAGTCAAAACCACATGTGTCTAGAATCTTTGAACCCAGTACAGTAGCTCTTTAGGCAAGCTGACTCTTAGAAGCTACTTATAGAAGATACAAAGTACATATATAGTCACCCCTGAATACAATTATAGGTTCACATAGTCAAAGGTTCTGGAACAATCATCTTGTATATATACAATTTTTGTAATGCCTATTTTGTAATACCTAAAAGTATGGTACTTTTAGTAATCTGTAGTTTAACATTCTCTTGGGGTCTACCGCTCTCTTTAGTGTACCTAAATTTATAAGGCTGAATATTGCTCCACACTCAGACATGAGCTCACTGCTTCACTGTGTAAAGGGCTGTTTGCCTAGAGAGTAGCATACTGATTTAATGTATATCCAGGAGTTGCTGCTCATTTTATGGAACTACTTGAGAGAGAAAACAAGGTAATTTTATTCCATCAGTTTTCCAGTAACTCTGTTTAGAATAGATAGCACTAAGTTATTCTTGAAGTAACTTTAGATCAGTGTTTAAAATCTACAACTTAGCACTACAAATACATTTTTACCAAACTTGTAACTAATAAAAATACCTTTGTATGATTTCTATCTTTTTTTCTAGGATATTGGCTACTGTGTTTGCCATAGTAGAACATGCTAAGCAATTACAGACTAGAAATGACAACCTGATGTCAGATATTTCTCTTGTATTCTACTGTTAACTGTTGTTAGCTTGATTTCTTCTTATTCAAACACCTATGTTTTTTAATGTATAGCTCATAAGTAGGTAATAGTTCAGTACTAAGAATACCTTTCTGAATATTTTACTACATTGTCTCTCTGAAATCAAAGAAATGCAGTGTAATTGTCAATTTCCATTTTAGCTTAAAATATTTAATTGGGATATTTATGTATTATCAAAATAAACCATTTTCTTATTTCTCAACAGTAGATAGCTCAGCCTGTTTTATCACTTGGGTCCTGTGATTTCAAAATTCTCACTCTGTAGCAGCGTAGTCTGCTTCTGCCAGGTAGCTTCCTCTCCAACTACAGTATTAGCATCCCAACACCCATCTATCTAACAGATTAGTCCCCTAGAGCAAGAAATCTCCTTCACTTTATTTCCATCTTGAACATAGACCTTCTTATTCCCTAAAAGAGGTCTGCATGGGCTCTGCTTAATGGGTTTGACATTATTTCTAAACTGTTGCAGATTTTAAATCATCATCACAAAATAACCACTTAAATTCCCATTCACAAAGCATTGCAATTTTTATGTTCACAGCTTACAACACAAGATCTTGGAGGACCTAGATTTCGATAGCACAGACAAATCTGTCACTCTGACAACTACTTAGAAAGGCCTTTTATATCTACCTGACCTTTCAAAGTTTGTCACAGCTGGCAAATAAACTTGTTGTGGGAGTTTGGTATCCTTTTACTTTCCTTGCTGTTCTTAGACTATACTCAGATTTCAAGTGTCATTAGTTTCAAGGGTGATGTTATCTTGACCAGTAATCCATATATTTTCTCACAGATATATGAAAAATAATCTTACTTTTTTATATGACAACAGTTTCATAAAATATGAAATACTATGTTGAGGGCTCAAATCTCTTTTTCATTTAGAACAGTGTCTCTGTGTTTATGTAGACATGTCTAAAAGCATGAGGTGCATGTATTCCGATTTTTTTTTTTATCATTTCTGTTATTGCTTATTGTAAAAATAGTGAACCTGAGGAGACAGGAGCTGTGGTCAAGATTTCCAGCAACTGCTACCAATTTTTGATGCAAGCTGATCACCCTAAAACATAATTGACTTCATGAGATATTAAGCATTTGCCTATCAAATGTGTAAATGCATCTTTGGCTTTGAGGCTCCCCAGTATCAGCAGATGAATGTAGAAACTGTGAGCTGCTCAAGATGACATAATTATATTTTAGAGCAAAATAAGCATTCTGATCGTCTGATGTCCGTGATTTGTTTCAGCCATTTACACAATACTTTCCATTTTCATTGAACAGATATTCTTTACCTACATTTAGTACAGAACGTTCCAGTTCTTTATCTGAGATGTATTAATTTCTCTTTGTAGATTAGCTGAGTAGTGGATTTTTGGGTAACCAACAGGAAAACTTTCTGCAGATACATTGAATTTTATCCTTCCCACCTGTTCTTTCCACCAGTAAGCAAAGCCAGTTGACCTACAACTTTGAATTTAATATTTAATTATAGTCAGGGAGTACATACTTGTTTTACTTAGGGTCTCATATCAGTATTTGAAAATACAGTTTTCTTAAATGTGTAATTTTTTCTTTTTTTTTACTTAGTTTTAGAAGAGATTGTTTACAATTAATTTTCTGTGAACTTCAAATAGTATCTTGATACCTCTGGAACTCCTTTTCTGTCTCCAGTGGTCAGGCTGCAGTATAGCTGAAAAAGCTGTTCAGTATAAAAAAATATCTGTTTCACAGATGAGACCTGTGAAGGATTTTCAGCTTAGCTTTGTAGAAGTAAACTGAATTATTGGGATTTTTTACTATTGTTGTTACAATGCTAAGAATAAGTCCTTCAAGTAGAAAAAAAATGGTATTTCCTTACTGTATCACCAGTTTACAAATACAATGCCTGTAGAGACCCTCTTAAATATGTTCCATGTATTGATACAAAGCATAATTAATATTAGAATTCAAGTAAAGTTTTATAGGCTGTTGTTTTACCTGGCACAACATGTTCTGGTGAGGACAAATGCTGTATGGGATCTTAAGCTTTGGATATCATTAACTGTTAGAATCATAGAATCATTTTAGTTGGAGGAGAACTTAAAAGATTGTTGAGTCCAACCATTAACCCAGCACTGCCAGGTCACTGCTAAACCATGTCCCTCAGTGCCATATCTACATGTCTTTTAAACAACCCCAAGGATGGTGAATCCACCACTTCCCTGGAGAGCCTGTTGGCAGTGCTTGAAAACCCTTTCTGTGAAGAAATTTTCCCTAATATCCAATCTCAACCTCCCCTGGCTTATAGCTTTGGAGATACTGATAAGTTTTTTGACATCAAGTTGTGTTAACTTAATACAGTGCTGTTCTTGATTGTGGAATGTACTTTTGTAATGATGGGCTGAAATTTGCAACAGTTTGTAAGTACTTTTGTGCTCTTCATTGCTTAGGGCATTTAAGGAAGCTCTAAGTCTTGGTAGATACTGCCAGTGATCCTTGCACAGTGCAGAGTACAGAACACTGCCTCAGGGTGTGTGGCAGTGCTGCAGCCAAGCTGCCTGATTACACCAATAACTCACATGTAGTCAAGTGTATTTAAAATAACATTTTTTTTTTCATACCTAATAAATTTCACCAGCATCCAATTGAGCGTATGGCCAAAGAGAATGTTCCTGCTTCTTCTACCTCTCACAGCTGTGTTTCCCCATCCCCTCTCTTGCATTGGCTCTAGCAACTACACGTCCACAGGGAGCATTAAAGTCACTGAACTGCACCAACAGAGTAATCATATTTTTCTTTTGGTGGTTCAATATCCTGTTGTATCAATGAGTTGATCTAATTCATGACTGCAGTCATTAGTTCATTAGGAAAAGAGTGGGCAGGAAGAAAGAAAAAAAGTGTTGAAGGGGAGGAAGAAGAGGCTTGTCCCTTTCATTGGCAGCATGATGTGAAACTTTACCTCTAAGCAAAACTTGTGACAGTGGTGTTATTTTTGAACTTAGAGCTCTTGAAGAATTACTGCTGTAATGTGAAACTGCACTCTCACTCTGTCCCAAACATACAGTTCCTATGACCCTTCTTGTTTTAATCGCTTTTTCTCCTAAGTGCTTACTTTTCCTTTGTTTTGGGACTTCTAATTTACTTCTAGTATGACTTACAAACTGTAACTGCCTTTTCACTGCACAGACCCTATAAATTGAGGATCTTTGCAAGAGCTTGGCCTCTTTAATCTCCCTTAATTCAAATTCTAAAATGAGATTCTTTACACCTTTGAGCAGAGCAGTCACCATCTGCCTTCCTGAATCAGTAAGGCTCACTTCAGTGAACTAGAAATCTGTACTCCACTCTTCTAACTCTTGGAACCACAGAATGGTTGAGGTTGGAAGGAATGTCTGGAGATCATCTGGTCCAACTAGCCTGCTCAAAGCAAGGTCAACTAGGACAGGTTGCTCAGGGATGTATCCTGTCAGGTTTTGAATATCTCCAAGGATGGAGACCCCACAACCTCCCTGGGCAATGTCTTCCAGTTGTCAGACTCACAGTAAAACATCTTTTTCTTATGTTTAATCAGCCTGTACTTTGGTTTGTGTCCTTTGCTTCCTGTCGTTCACTGGGTACCACTGAGAACAGTCTGTCTCTGTCTTTTCCATCTCCCCCACATGAAAGATGCTCCAACCCTTTAATGATCTTCATGGCCCTGTGCTCGACTCTCTCCAGTATGTCCATGTCTCTCTTGTACAGGGGAGTCCACAACTGGAGATATAGCACTCCAGGTGTCTCTCACCAGCGCTGAGTAGAGGGGAAGGATCACCTCCCTCAGTCCGCTAGCAGTGCTCTGCCTTGTGCAGCCCAGGATGCTGTTGCTTATCTTTGCTGCAAGGGTGTAGATGACTATGTTCATCTGTTTCTGTCTCAGGTCTCCCAGGGATTCATCTGCCAAGCTGCTTGCTAGCCACTCAGCTGCAAGCCCATCCTGGTGCCTGGGGTTATCTGAAAGTCCCATGCAAGTTTTTATTTTAAAGATAGGATCAAATATTTAATAATTAAGTTTTTTTCCTTCTTATTCTTTGTGTCATTGAAATAGTGTGACAAGCATGATGATGATGATACTCAGGAGGCAAACACATGCTTCTATAATACTTGCAAGTAACACCGAAAAGAAGACTAACAGCAGCAGTTAGCTGTTTTGTGCCTCAGAACTTAGCCATTTCTCACAAAAATTATTCACTAAATGCATTTTGGAATATATTATACATAAGTTCTAGCAGCTTTTTCAAGAATGCGTTCTGCCTACTAAACTATTCAATAGCACTTTATATTTCTTGAGCTGGCAAATAGGTATAAATACACTTGGTCTCAGAGGGGAAAGCCTGTCTGATATCTATACACTGCATAGGAACGGGAACACTTTCATGAATAATCCAACTGATCTTAACACAGCAATTCATATAAATAAATGGTATTCAGTTTTAGGGAAGACCACAGAGGAGCAGAGATGGCAACTGTAGTTGTTTCATCACAAATCTTGTGATATTTGATATTTTATTAGTTCCCAGATTCCGGAACCACAATCTCAGTTTTACTTTCAGCATTCTTGGCTGGAAAAAAAAATGAAAAGTTGATAAGACATTTGAAAAACTTAGCTAAAAGACAAAACCAGCTTCATTTTTCCTTCAAGGTATCTAAGCTAAATTGTTTCTCAGATTTGAAATATTCAGCCTTTTACTACTGGAATCAGATTGAAAGGTTACCTCTGCCAAGTTCTGTAGAATCATCCACAACAGCAGTCTGTGGCCAGACAGCACCACAGGAGTGCTTTAACTGTCCTAATGTATAACATATAGTATCTTCCATGTGTTTAGGCTTTGGCCTTGGCACACCAGGCTTAGCACTCCTCAAATCCCACCTCTGAGAGCATACTTATATTGTAATCCAAGAGCCAGTCTGTTTGTCAGCAAACCTAGAGGAATGGGTGCAATGCTCAGTACCATCTTAATACTTCCATTGCTGGGATGTTATCACATTCTTCTTCTGTCTATGCTTATTTCAGGAGCAGAGTGTCACATCCTCATCTCCCTGAGGAGATGAGTGTGCTCTAGAGAGCATGCTTTTTTGTAAGGTGACCTGCAACATGCGTATCTATGAACAGAGGTTGTTGTCACAGTTTAACAGAGTAACTCTTGGAGCAAGCAAGCAAAACTGTTATAAAACCAAAAGAAGCAAGTAACAGGGCCAGTATTTCCAGTCAGGGAAGTGGGATAGCATGTAGCTCTCCAGAGGAGGGTGCTGGGCTCCTTACCTTGGGCTTACTCTAGAGTTAAGGTAAAGTTATGCTTATGCCTCTGAGAATGAGAAATGGGACTCATATGGCAAATAAAAAGGGTCTTCAGTAGAAGCTGCCAAAGACAGTCAAGATCTGCTGCTGGAGTTTTTCCCTAAGGAGACCTTAGTCAGGGTGCTTCTTTTGTGGTGTATATCTTATCTGGGGATGGAGCTAGGGTTGGGGTGAGAGCACCAAGAAAGCCTAATCTGAAAAAGAGAGTAAGAAAGGGGCTCACACTATTACTTGAAAGGAATTCTCTCTGCTGCACTACTTGTCCTGAGTATGTGATGGAGTAACTGGTCTTAGGATCAGTGTATATTAATGGTCAAGATTAAAATTATGTCTCTGAGGGAGGGAAATCTAAGACATCCAGTAATTCTGGTGCTCAGAAGAGGTTGGCAGCATAATTTAAAGTAAAGTTGAAAGCAAAACAAAGTCATTGTTTCCTAAAGCTGCATTTAGCATTTTCACAAGATTGTTCATTTGACAGAGCTTTGCATTACATATCCATACATGATAGTGCACAACTTTGGGGGTTTTTTTTTCTTTTTGTAGTCGTAAAGCTCGGGAGTCACAGTTCTGACAGATCTCAAAGGACCCAGTGTGTGCCAACTGAGAAACTAAATCCATCTTGTTTCTCTCAGATAGGTTAAAGAAATTCCACATCATCAGTTAGTTCTCATTTTTTAAGCAAGGTCTCAAGGTGTTATGTCCACTTTAGTTACAGAGGCTTCACTTACCACTAAGTGGTAGGTACAGCTGATAAAACAACTAAAGGAAAATGAGGCAAAATTTTTCATAGAATTTCTTTAGCATCCTCCAGTCATCTCAAAAGTAGGCAAGCCATATTAATTTCATTTTATAGTTGAGGAGACTAGGAATGGAAAGATCAAGTGACTTATTCAAGGGCATAGAAACAAAGAACTTCGGAACTCGCTGAATACACTCATAACTTTTGTTTCATTTACTTGCCTACAGACTGTGTCTATAGACAACAGAAATTTTCCACAATTATTTTTTAAAATGTTTTTAAGATATGCCCTATAGTCTTTAAAGAAGATCCTTTTCAAATCATATCTTGAATTGAATGGGTTTGGGTAGAGCAGGCAAATTAAAAGATCGATGACATGTCCCACAAAGATGTAGGGTGTCCTTTCACTCCAGTGTTATAAAACAGGTTAGTTGTTTCTGACTGGTCTTGCTCATCTCAAGAGCAGAGAGAAATGTCAGAATGGCAGTGTCTTTCCCTCATCCATTCAAACAGAGCTCAGCACTGCATAAGGAAGCAAGGCTAGTTCCAAGCACTTCTGTATTTTTATAAGAGTTTTCCCTGTTCTGGGTACTGTAGTTCTTCAGCAGACTTGTTCCCTTTCAGGTTTTCCTGGAGAATTATGCCCACTGGTTAAAATTTCAAAGTTTTGAATCTCCAAAATATTTAGATTAATGACATCTGTCATCTGTTTCCAGAAGTTTATCGGTCATGGAGAACTAGAAATGAGGAAACAAGACTATATGCTTTGTGTATCCCAAAGCAGAAGATGCGGAGCTCAGTGGAAAGGTAGAGGGAATTATGAGATGATTGCTCTGTAATAACAGAACCTGGGATCTGGTTGAAGGTGGAAAGGAAAGAACCAGAGGAAGAGGAGAGGATTAAGAATGAGAGGAAAGGAGACAATGTGGATAATATGGATATAGTATAATCAGACAGTGAAAAAGGCTCAGCAAGAGAAAAAGCCAGCTACATCATTACTGCAAACTGGAGTAAAGGGAGAGATAGAGTGACAGCAAAGAGATAAAAGTGGAGAATTCAGCTGTTGCATTCTGGCCAGGAAGTGATGTAAAGGGGAAGCAGGCAAAGGAAGAGTGTTAAAAACTGAAACTGTAAAAGAGGCCAGAATGGCTGAAGACATGTGAATCCTACCAGAGCAGTAATTTTGAGTTTGGCCCCAGCATTGCAAGCTGTAAATAACATATATTGCTTCCATGAGTGGAAATACAATGTTTCCTATTGGTGGTATAGGGTATATGCTTCTACAGTTACTGCAGCAATACATAATCATAGAATCATCACCAAGGTTGGAAAAGACCTCCAGGATCATCAAGTCCAATCTTATACCTAACACTTCCATGGTCACTAGACAATGCTCTGAACTGCCACATCAACTTGCTTTTTGAATACCTCCAGGGATGGTGACTCCACCACCTCCCTGGGCAATCCATTCCAATGTTTAACTACTCTTTCACTAAATAATTTTTTCCTCATATCTAATCTGAATTGCCTCTGGCACAACTTGTGGTCATTTCCTCTTGTCCTGTCATTAGTTATGAGGGAGAAAAGGTCAGCACCTGCATCTCCACAACCTCCTTTCAGGTAGTTGCAGAGAGCAATATGGTCAGCTCTCAGCCTCCTCTTCTCCAGACTAAACAAACTCAATTCCTTCAGCCTCTCCTTATAGGATGTGTTCTCCAATCCCCTAACCAGTCTTGTTGCTCTTCTCCAGACCCTCTCCAGTACCTCTTTGTCTTTCTTATACTGCAGTGCTCAAAACTGCACACAGTACTCCAGGTGTGGTCTTACCAGTGCTGAGTACAGGGACATGATCACCTTCCTACTCCTGATGGCCATGCTATTTCTGATACAGGCCAGGACACTGTTGACCCTCCTGGCCACCTGGGCAGAGTGTTGTCTCATATTCAGTCAGCTGTCAGCCAGCACCCCCAGGTCCCTTTCTGCCAGGCAGCTTTCCAGCCACTCATCCCCAAGCCTGTAGCACTGCTGAGGGTTGTTGTGACCAAAGTGCAGAAGCCTGCACTTAGCCTTATTAAGCTTCATACAATTGACCTTAGCCCATTAGTCCAACCTATCCAAATCTCTCTGCAGAGCCTTCCTATCTTCAAGCAGATCGACACTCCCACCTAATTTTGTGTCATCTGCAAATTTACACTCTGACCTCTCATCCAAATCATCAACAGGACCGGCCTCAAGACTGAGCCCTGGGGAACACCACTCATGACCAGTCACCAACTGGATTTAACTCCGTTTACCACCACTCTCTATGCTTGGCCATTTAACCAGTTTTTAACCCACCAAAGAGTACACTTATCTAAGCCAGTTTTATAAGTTATCCCTTCTCTTTGTTATGCTCTGCCTCTTTTTCACGTTTTCAATTTTACAGATGCAGGCATACATTTGACACTGTAAAGGAAAAAGACATACACAAAAATTCACCCCTCACTAGTTCCTTCAAGAATTTTGATGTATTTTTCTTTCTTAAGGAAAACCTTTGTTAGAGCATTTTAGATGGAAGTGTATGGATGCTTTTTAGTAGTGATTAAACCATGCCTGTCAGCTAAGAAAAGCCTCTTTAACTGATGTAGCATAGGTCATTTTGCCTGTAATTTACAGGCAGAAACAGATTATACTATCCTTTTACTGCTTTTTTCATCTTTAGAAGAGGAATTTGGAACAAGTCTCTATTGTGAAGAATTGTTTGCTATACACAAAAGCAAAGTCAGAGGGTGTTTCACACTGGAAACTCTTTGTTCTAAGGTGTAAGGTCAAAATCATGATAAAAAGAGAAAGTCTCTACCTTAGCACAGCATATATACAGTGTGCACCTGGATCCTGGATCCAAAACAAGTAAATGTAAATATGAGCAATTTTTGAGAAAATAAATACTGTGAAACAGCTATCAGTGTTCAAAGTCAAGTCTATTTAGAAAGTCAGAAGAGCCTTGTTCCCACACAGAGCGTCAGCTTTGATCTTTAAAGATGTACCTATTTCACAACTCAGTATTCAATAGCCAGGAACCTGACCACTCAGACAGCACCCAAACAGCATGTTTTCTATAGATGCTTGCACCAGTCAAAGCTGCCCACTGCAGAGATGAGGTTCCTACTCCCTCTAGTGCAGCAAGTGCACATTCAGGCACTGCCTAACATTGCTTGTAAAAAGGGCTCAGTGATGTAAAAGAAGTTACAGAGTACTTTTGTGACAGAAGTGGAATTAGTTTGTGCATTGATTTACAAAGGATACAGGCAAGCTATCATATGAACAATGCTTTCAAATCATGGACCTTAAAGGTTCATACTGACCTAAGTAAGGTGTTGTCCTGGCTAAAAACAGATCTGAAGAGTGATAAGGGGCTGGAAGTTATAAGTTGTGTTTCTAAGGTGCCATAACTCAGGAACTGATAGTCAGACAGATGCCTTGATTCTCTATATGGGAAATAAATGAGAGACCAAAGATGCAGCATCTGGAGTGTGGAGCTACCTGCAGGTAGCCAATACAAATTTGAATTTTTAGGAACAGGAAAAGGCACTCCATGCCTGAGTGGAGTTGGAGCACTTCTACATGCACATGAGTAAATCTGCTGTCCTAGTCCTTTCAGGAGTGTGCATGCCTGACTCAAGTGACTACAAATGTTCCTAATGTTAACAAAGCAGAGATCCCCATTCACTTCTAAAATGCAGTAGGTACTGAACAGAGACTAGAATACTTTCCTCTTCTCTTTGCTCTACCACTAGGCTAAATGTTCATTCACTCTTTTTTATGTTCCTCTTTTCAGCAGAAGTGGAAGGATAGCCAAGGAGTTGTCCTTGAAGGAAGAAGTGGTGTACTGAATACTTGCAGGTAGAATGGTATAAAACTCCTGCTTCACGGATGCCTGTTTTAGTCACTAGACTAAATATATAAAAATTGGGCATGCTGTTTGTTACTGCTTTGACTGAAGACACTGAGTGGACCGGTCCTCTGAATGCACATGAAGCATACTCTAGATATACTATAGACTTATTGGGGGTATAAGTGATGTCCAGCCTTGTTGCTGGACAGCAACAGACTGAGAACTAGATGCCTAGTTATCTGAGCTGGAGGAGTTCTGGCCATGCTGAAAAGCAGAATTACAGCCACCTAAATAGTGTTCAGGTTAAAAAGGAGGCACCCAGAGAGCCAGTATGTCTTGCAGATCATGGTTTTCAGCTTAGGCAACTAAGTCCATCTGTCATAGATACTGTGATTTCTGTTTGGTTCAGTCTTCAAATTTTTCTTTATTACGTTTTTATCTTCTAAAAATAACTTTTGCTTTCCAGATAAAAAATGCTTGCTTTTTTTTATTTCATGTGAGATGTGGCTGTTGTACTTCACCAAGAGGTGAGCTGCATCTTGATTCCGCAACACTAACTGCAATTAACAGTTGAATCCAAGGCAATCAGTCTACCAAATGGGAGCCTATTATATGCCACTGTGCAAGACTACTCGAAAACTCTAAAACGGGAATTTTAAAAGAGCCTACTGAGTGTTTCATGCAAAGCTGTGTGGTTTTGGTTAAGTTTTTCTGAAATTGCCAGCCCACTTTGTTTGCAAATAGCAGCACAAGATTTTAATGGAACGTGTGGACTATTTTTCTGCAGAAGCTTGACTACACTTATGTTTCAGAGACTGGCCTGTATTGCCTGCCTGCAGGTAACTACCTACATACCACAAATTGCAGATCAAGGTCACTGCTACAAAAATCTCAGAACATACTGCCTGAAGTTTCATATTAATCATGCCTCCCTGAAATGAAGAAAACACACAGTATTGAAAGTAACTTGGGAGAAGTTCAGGATGGTAATTTAAAAGAGTTTTCTAAAAGATGAGACAAGTGCCCAGTAGTGGCTCCAAGTCCCAAATCCATTCAGTCCTTTGAAGACTCTTATTGCTCAATTGTTAGTGCTACTACCAATACTTTCCCTTTTTAGACTACCAACAATCCTAAAGAAATGATGGTATGACAGTGTGCTGCAGAACAGCCAAGTGATCACTAGGAAAACTATTTCCTTTCTTTATGTATTGGTAATACAGTACATATAGACAAACATTCATATGGAAGAATTAAGTCAGAAAGTACTGACACCTCTGAACTGTCAGAAATATTTTGCATTTCAAACCACATTAGTTTAATGTTATCATAATCTTTCATTTCCTTAAGCCATTTCTCATGTGCTTCTCTATAATTTTCTTCCAATCAAATATTTTTTCTGCTCCCTGTCAAACTCCTGTCCCTGGCATCTGGTGGCTGGCCACTGTGGACACAGCAAGGACAGTCAGTCCTTGTTTTGCTGTTAGCTGTGACCTTGAGGATGATTAAGTTTTGTTTCCCATCTAACTTTAAGTTATCCCTTATCTGAGGTTTTCTATAATTTATATATCCAGTCCCTTCTTAGAGATCTATTTCTGACTGCTTAATATCATATAAGACATTTTAAACATATATTTTGTTAAATTAATGATCTCCTGCCATTTTTCTGCAAAGATCACACATTATGCTTTAGCAATACTGACGATGTAATTGTTACAAGATGCTTTGCTTAATTGCTTTCTCCCCAGCTACTGCCAGTAGAAGGGACCCCATCCTTCCTTACAGTAAATAGTTCATTACCTGAGTCACCTCTAAGGATATGTCCTGAAGGATGTGGGGGTATAGTGCTCTCAAAGCTTTCTGTGCATAGCACTTCACCAGGATTCTCTACCATGAGTGAGACAGGCCATCCTAGTTAGTTCTCAGTGACACATCATTTAGATGACAAAACAAAAAACCAAAAAGATTTTTTAATTTATAATGTTGTGGTGGTCATCATAGTCTAACTTGTGAAGAGAGAGAATATCTTTTATTAGATGATGGGAAGCTGGGAAAAAACAGATGGGTTTTACACCACACAATTTAGTAATCAGAAGGTTAACTTTGGGAACTATTTCACAACTTTGGGATGCAAACCTTAAAACAGTAAAACAAATTAGAAAATTAAAGCTTCGGTTTGACACCCATGTTCCTTTCCTACTGCTTAGCCTCTCTCCAAGAATTTCTGATGTGTTCTCAAGGTCTTCTCCAAGTGAGGGACTGTTCACAGCAACAATACATTTTCAAGTTCATTGTTTCAGTTCTTAATACCTTCCATTTCAGTTTGTGGATTCAGGTTTTGGAAAACAAATGCAAATGAATGAGATGGCTGTACCTGGAGCCAGGCACTTTGATTCCTCTCTCCAGATCTTTCTTACCTGGGCAGGAAAATGCCAGCTATGTCAATGTCAAAGATTGTTCTAATTGCTATCAAGAATTGCTGGAGCTGAGCAAACCAATTGCATGTGCAGGCAAAGAGAATCATAGAACTGTTTCAGTTGGAAAAGACCTTTAAGATCATTGCATCCAACCATAAACCTAGCACAGCCAAGTCCACTACTAGACCATGTCACTAAGTGCCACTTCTACATGTCTTTTGAATGCCTCCAGGGATGATGACTCAACCACTTCCCCAGGCAGCTTGCTCCAGTGCTTGACAACGTTGTCAGTGAAGAAGTTTTTTCTAATATCCAATCTAAACCTCTCCTGGTGCAACTTGAGGCTGTTTCCTCTCATCCTATAGCTTATTACTTGGGAGAACAGACCAACCCCTATCTCTCTACAACCTCCTTTCAAATAGTTGTAGAGAGCAATAAGGTCTCACCTGAGCCTCCTTTTCTCAAGGCTAAACAGCCCCAGTTCCCTCAGCTGCTCCTCATAAGACTGGTGATCTAGACCCTTCACCAGCTTCATTGACCTTCTTTGGATACACTCCAGCACCTCAATATCTTTCTAGTAGTGAATAGAAACATTTAAGCCAGACAAATAGATTGTTCTTGTGTAAGCAGGCCAGTAGAAGGAAAAAGGAAAGCTAGCTGCTGTCACAAGTTTCTGCATTTTGTCTAGATCCGTTTTCTGATTTGGCTAAGCATGAAGCTGCATGAATGCTGCATCTGGGTGATGAGAAGAACTGTCAGGAGGAATTGTTCTTTTTTTGCAAACCTGGACTTCTGCCATGTTTCTAAGTCTCTGTTGCCATGGCCCAAAGAGTCCAGCACAAGGTGAGTGTAAGTCAGAAATTAGCCTGTTTGGTCCGTAAATGCTTCCACTGACACTGCTATAAAAAGCATGCAATAAACCCTATCATTTTGGTAATCATGGTAGTCTTTTTTACACTGTCACTATTTTTCTGGTAATTAGGTAGATGTTTACAAGCCATTAAGTAGAAGCCCCCAAAACTGGAGGTTATTTTGTTACTTTCCAAAAAAAGTCTTTCCTCAACCAAAAAAAGCCCTGTATATAGTCTACTTCCCCCCCCCCCCAACTTCATACACAATGTAAGTGGTTAGCAAGGAAAGGAAGCTTGTTAGAATATCTGAATTCTTTGCATGGGAGGTGTTACCTGGCTTAGCCAGTGAAATGGTGCGACAAATACTATTTAAATGATTTGTCTTGAGCTGGTTCCACTCCAGCACACCACAGGCAGTAACTCTGAGTTGTTCTGAAGATCCATTATACGTTTTTTTCCTTGCTACTCTCTTTAAAAGAAAAAAAGGATGAACCTGTCAGGCAAAACACCCCCACAAAAAAACCCAACAACAAAACAAATTCTTATAAAACTTCTGTACAAGTTGTCATTCATTTTTCCATGTCTGCAGTAAGACTGTGGCCAGATACATAAAATGAAAGGGATGCTGTGTATCTACAATTTCCAGGTGTCCCCAGAAGCTGTAGGTACTTAATATCTCAAAATCTAGGCCAGAATTTCTGTATTTATGAAATTCAAAACTCTGAGTTTTTAATAAAACTAAATTGTGTTTTGCTGCCATAAGAATCCACTGTGATAAAGCAAGATCTGATAAAGTACTAGGAAGCTTTCTCTTTGTGTATAAATATTTATGTATGTAAATGGATGTGTGGCTAATGATAACTGACAAGAAGAGACTGACACAAACTCAGATCCTCTGTCCCCACGGAGAGATACAACTTACATCTTGAAGTGTTGTGGCATCTCTCATGGGCTGCGTACTGAATCATTGATTAAATGCCACAGCATCTGGATAGCTAAAATGCCAGTGACTATTGAAGAGGAAGAAAGGAATGTGCCCTGAATACAAACACAGAGAAATCATCTCATCTATATTTCTAGATATTTCATAAATTTGTCAAGAGCTGAATTGTTTATTTTCCCTTTACATTTTACTAAAGACTGGACTGAAATTTTCTTTGCTGAAGACTACACAGACTGCTTATCTCATGCACACAGAATAGAGTCCCTCACCCAGGAAGGAGTTAGAAAAGAAGTTAATAAGGACAGGCTGCACTTGAGAGGCACAGGGCACTCTGAAAACCACCCCTGCAATTGATTCTTTCAGCATAGTCAGACTCCCTGAACCTGCTTATACATTTGGAAAAGGTTTGCATATAGGTAAGATTTTTGAATGAAATGTGAATGTTTTTTCTTTCCTGTCTTTTTCATTCTTTCTGTTACTTTTGTTATTGTGTGTTTTGTTTGCAAGTAAGCTATTGTCATTTCTGCCAGGTACGTCAAAAGGAGAATTCCATTTTACTTCTGCTTTTACCCTTTAATAGTATTACAAAGCTACCTGAGGGAAAAAGAAATGCTTAGATTAAATTTACAGTGCTGCTTAGAATCATAGAGGTGTATGTATTTAATTCAAAAAAATATATCTATTTAATACCAGTATGACTAAACATGGAATGACATGTAGCTGAAAAGGCAGAAAACTTCTGCATGACTCTTTTGGGACATGGAGGAAAAGTGCTTCCTTTTAATACTTCAACTTGCCTTTCCAGCATGGCCTCACACACTGCTTGTGCATTCCTTGAAATAGTAACATTTTTAAGTGTGCTGCATTAGTTTTTTCTTTATTTTTGTCATTTCATGATGAAAGGCTCCATGATTTCTAATGTGACGGTAGGATAATAACATACTATCATCATTATACATGTAGTCTCCAAGACATTCCTTTATTATACTAAAGCTGCTAATGATGATGACATTTTTGGAGTAAGTGTGCCATGTGGCCTACTCCTGTTTCAGGGAGAAGTTTCAACAGTCTTTGAAACCCTGTTTCAAGGAAACACAGAGGAGAAAAGACCATACCAAAGTATACACTAACATGAAGTTTATACTGGAACTAAACCCAAGAAACTTTTGCAATATGTTGTTCAACAAATGCACTGCACGTGTGTATAATGTAAGTGGATATAAGGAAATTGCTAGGTGGTTTGCCTTAAGGCTGATCCTTTCTGTAGATGCAGAAATGGCTACCAACCAAGTTTATGGCACTTTCCCACCCCTTTCCCCATAGATTTTTCTGCTTATTATTTCTACACGTGCCAAGGGGCAGACACAGCAATGAACACAACAAACAAACAAAAAAAACCCTAAAAGACTTCAAGGTACAAAGTCAGCTATTGCTCTTACAGATCCAACATTTTGTTTATACTGGATTAATGATCTACATGGTCTCAGGTACAAGAAAATTGATACCCATGTGCTGACAAATGCAGGGGTGCCTGACAGGAAAGAGAAAAGCATTATGCTCCAGTCATTCACACTTTGTGGCTGCCTTCTCCTTTTTCTTTTTCCTTTGAACCTTCTTGTTGAATCTTCCTTTTTCAACATTATAGTCATTAACTAGAAAGTTGTCTTTTACAAATTTTCTCATGACACCTTTTGCTTTCTTTCTTTTCATCCTCTGCAGCTAATTGACAGGTACATTCCCTTACTGCAACATTAGTATGTTCTTTCTTACTCCAGTGGGAGGCCTCTGTATACCAGCTTACACCTTCAGACTTTGCTGAAACCCTAATGGGCCTAGAGAGGCAGAATATAACTCAGGTATCCTCCTCCTGCAAAATTCACTCTTCATAAAGTCAAATGGGTAGTTTAAGCTAAAAACTATTTGCAAGGATGATGGAAGTGAAGCTGGTTTTATGGCCCCTACTCCAAAGCCTTTCTTGCAACCTATACTTCACACTTCATGTAAACCATCAGCCTTATTTCTTTTCACCCTTGTATGTCAAGCCAGTTGAGGGAAAAACTTTTTCTTTCCAGTCCTGCCTTCACCTTCTTCTGCACGTAACTTGTCTGCTTCTATTACATAGCTGTCTTCTAGAGCTTAGCTTCTTCTGCTACCTTTAATGTGCACGTATTTCAGATGACCTGCATTCCCTTGCAACTTGGATATTATACTGTTGTGTTATGGAGCTTCATAAGTTAATCAGGTCATATTGTCTTGTGTGTAGTTTATTTAAATTGCAATCTATGAAAGAAGATACACATAGGGCAGTTTATGTTTATTTTTCTGTTGACTTCAAAGCCTCCATTTGCCATTTGATTGTTCTTTTTGTATACATCAGTCCTGCAGAAACTTATACACTGATTGCACCTAAAAGGCCTTGTGAATCTTATGCATTTTAGGAATATGCATTAAAATATTAAGAAAATTAATAAATACTTTCTTGGTGTAGAAGATATTGCAAAAGTATTACAAGACCTTTGTTGTGGGTCAGCCCCAGTTTCTAAATTTCACAAATTTGGTTCTTCATTGCTATATATAAATCTTTCACTGGTGTTTTTAGATCCAGCTGTGAAATTTATAAGCGTTACTAACTAGTTTTCCTAATAGAAATCAGTTTATTGCTATGAAAATTAACTATTTAACATCTTTAGAAAGCAAACCAAATGTGTAAAGTTTCAATCCACATACATGGTTTAAACTTTTTTTTTTTTTGGTAATTATTTTGAAAATTCTCCATGTGACTTCGTGCAACTCAGGCATTCCTGTACTTGCAACAGTGACATCAATAATTTGAGTATTGTGTTCAGTTTTGGTCCCCAATATACAAAAAAGATGCACACAGGCTGGAGAGGGTCCAGAGAAGGGCTTTGAGGATGATCAGAGGACTGGAGGACCTGACGTATGAAGAAAGGCTGAGAAAACATGGTTTGTTCAGACTTGAGAAGGCTTAGGGGAGACCTTATTATCGCGTACCAGTACATAAAAAGTGGCTACAAAAAAGATGGAGACTCTCTTTTCATGAGGAGTCACATGGAAAAGACAAGGGGTAATGGATACAAGTTACTCCTGGGGAGATTAATTGGAATCCAGAAGAGAATTCACCATGAGAACAATTAGACATTGGAATAACCTCCCAAGGGAAGTGGTGGATTCCCCTACATTGGACAGTTTTAAGACTCAGCTTGACAGGGTGCTGGGCCATCTGACTTAAACTATATATGCATATATATAGCTTACCTTAAAAGGTTGGACTAGGTAATGGTTGAGGTCCCTTCCAACCTGGTATTCTATGATTCTATTTTATAGTTGAAAATTACTGCTTAAGGGAAAAGAGGACTAAAATCGGTACGATCGGGACAACTGATGGACTTGACTTGTAGAAACCCAAATTCAACACAGTTTTGACTGCAGATTTGGGATTGTAAATACATAACAGCTACAAAATGAGGGGCTGCTCAAATTACCAACTAAAGCTTTGAGACCCCAACTGTTGAATAATGGAGAATATTACAAGTTAAAATTGAGATTTAATATCAGAATATGGGATATGACTGGAGTAGCTATCCCATAGTAAGGATAGACAGAATAAAGGAGACAAGCAAGTCTGGAGACACGAGAACACGATGATCAGAAGGCAACGGATGAGAACTGAAGCACTGCAGTAGAAATGTGTGAAGAGCAGCACTGGGCAGCACAGCCGTGAGGAACCTCATGGCCCACAACTAGAACAACAGAGGTTGCTGCAAATTTGTTAAAGATGCATTAACAGAAAGCACAATTTTGTAATGCCTGTGAGAATCAACAGCTGCTATAGCTTTCAAATTTAAGATTTTTAATCCATCCTATGTGATAAAAGAGGAGATGATCTTAGTCTCAAAATTGCAAGCTGGCTGTTGCTGCTCTTGTCTAGTAGGAACAGTGGAATACAGTCTCACAAGATCTTACATTTTTTATAGAGCTGCCTGAAAATAGAAGTGGAAATCCTAACTTTAGTTTACACTGTCCATACGTGGAAAGTTTCGCCAAAGGCCTGTGGCAGAAATGTGTAATATCCTTTGACCTAAAATAGCTGTCAGACAGAATGCTTGAACAGTTCCCTTCTCTTACAGAAGGAATACCTGGTTTACATCTGCTCCAGTATCCACCAGGAGTAAAATCATCTATGTATTTTATTAAAAAAAAAAAAAAAAAGCCACTAAATGTACCTGTTTAACAGTAAAGCAAGCAGCAAGATATATTGACAGATACAACGCTCACTACATTTGATATAATAAGATGTAGACTCCTCTTTGGCTTCCTTCCAGAAGAAAACATATGGAAAAGATTTATTATTTTTAAAATACAATTTTAATCACAAATCTGGATTTTTCACCCTAAGAAATTTATAGATGTCAGCTGATGGACACCTGCTAATACCAACACAGAGGAAAAGAAAGATATCAGATCTGTGTGAATAAAAGATACACTAAATAGCCTCAGAAAATGTATCCCTTTCCTTTTTTTGGTGAGGATATATTTATGAAATGTGTTGCAAATGATGCAGGAGTAATAAAGTTTGTTTAAATTCACCAGTATTGCTCCACAATCTTTTATTTTATGCTCTGAATATAGTAAGACAATCACCAAATAAGTCATTTTTAAAGACCAAAACCCTTCTGTAGTTTGCTTATGGGCGAAGTCTGTACCTGGCTCTGTTGCTACCCATCTCTTTTTTACACTGCCCGACTATTAGATTTCACAAAGTAAAGGATATTGTCTTAGCTATTTTATGAGATGGCTTTCGCAAAGTAGTGTTTAAGCTGTTTTGGAAGCACTAAGAAACAGACTCATCCTTGCTGGCTATGCAGTTCTTGTCTCACTAGAATAGTATTTAGGACAGAAGCATCCTTGAATGTTAATGGATGCTAGTCAACTAAATAAAATGAGATAAGCTTATCTTTTATAATGACTTTTAAATCACCTAATGTTTCAGTTTAAATCAATTATATGAGATGATGATTCTTCTACTTAATCCCAAGATACTTTCTGCAAGAATTGGATCACAACATAAAAAGCCATTTCTGCTAGATAGATTAGTCAGCACATTCTTTTCTTTCTTTTGCTCACTAAATGCTCAGGACTTTCTCACATTGATTTACTGTACGTGTTTGTAAAATTTGGATATCTTGTGAACAGTTTGTTGTGAATATTTATTATCTAACTTCTGCATTAATTCAGTGTTGGTTAGTCATTTGAGCAATATAGTTTCTGTACTGGGTTACTTTAAATGCAAAATGTATTTGTAAGGTGCAAAAGTACTGTGAATAATCAAACAACATATATTTTGCTACAAAAGTTTTTGCTTAAATTCACTACTGCAAGTGAAAGTAAACCTTGATTGTTTCTGAGCTCAGATTAATATTAGTGGCATTTTTCCCCTTGCTCAGGCAGCTCAAGTAATTGCATTCTCCTGATCAGATTCTCCCTGCAGGCTCAGGTCAATATAGCCTTCTTCACTTGATTTTTCACGTTGTGGGGTTGTGAAGCAGTGGTCACCATCCATTCCAAAAAAGTGGCTTCATTGCAGTGAAATATATTTATTAAATCATTTGGTATCCTTCCATATAGGGTCCCGAGATGTGCAACTTCTTTCACATGTTTTGTAATTAAAGAACACAATCAACCAATATTAAACCTAAGGAGGTATTTCTTAAAGTCAGGCATTTACTTATGCATTTATAGGGTTAAATAGAATAGTTTTATTTCTTAAACCTTCTGGTCGTCTGTCACTGATTTTGCAGAAACCACAGGATAAGCTTAACACAGTAATTTGGAGCCCTATTTAGTTTAGTATGTAGGCATTCATGTTTGATCATTTTGGCTCTAGCCCATTTTGCCTATGCTTGCCTAATTGTAAACACTAAGTTTCTTTCATTACAAGGTGCTATGAGGGTTATGTAACTGTTTAGAAAGTGCTTTGGGATAATCAAATGGAGGACAATTACAGGAGTGGAAGGCACTTTAATGTGTTTTCTCTAAATGCTGATCAGGGACAGAGTCTCTTTTATAATAATTTTTCACTGACAATATCTTTAATAAACTTTAATTAAATCTACTTCGAACTTCAATTGAATTATCAGTATCTGATAAAAAGTTTATTCCCAGGAATTGTAGATGGGAAAGGCAGGATGGTGGCATTGAGGTATCTGAGAACACTTTCCACTGAAGACACAGTGGAACAATGGACTCCCTAGTGACAAGCCATCTTGCTTCCTAGGTGGCCAAAGTCCTTACTGCTAGCTTATCCATGCAGTTAAGAGACTTGTGTCTCTTGGGGTGGAGCTGTTCTTCAGACATTGGAGCACCTAACTGGGAAGACAGAGGAAGGAATTTGGCAGCAAAGTGGAGGGAGCAGAGTATTGAAGAAGGGGAAGAATCCAGTGTTTGCTTTTTCAACAGAAGACTTCCACAAGAGAATAACTGGGAGGAAGAAAGAATGCTTGAGATTTGACATCTGATGATATAGAAAGGTGCTCAGGCACTGAGAACAGATTTTCTCCCTGCATAATGTAATCTGGAGTTATTGATTACTTACGTCTGAAATTTTGCCAGCAAAAGCATCAGAGAATAAATATTATCACCACTGTTGTAGTCACAAAATATTTTGTATTCATGAATAAAGTCTCTTCTGGTGTATTCAGCTGACATTTACTACCTTTTATTGTCCTACAGAAAAATTATGCAATTTTGATGAAGAATCCATTTATGAATCAGCCTGCATCTCATACATCTACAGGAGATCAGGGCATCTTGCCACGATTTTTATTTCCCCCCCCCCCCCATGTGATTTCACTCCTTTTGATCATTTTACTATTTATTTCACAACTACAGTAGCAATTTTTCTCTCTCATACTTTTTGGCTATAACCAGTGGGTATTCTCTTCCTGGACATTGCTGTCTCTACCAAGTCTTCTAATGACACCCTCCTGCACTCATGTAGAGACAGAGTCAAGCTCAGTGTAAGGGTGACACAATATCCTAAAGAGGAACAGCTAACTCCAGTTCAGCATGGGCAAAACTGAATTGTTACTAACCACTGCACTTTCTCCTTGAAAATGTTTTCCCTTTCTCTTAGCCAAGGAACTGACTCTGGTAACCCATAAGGCCAAATTAGAAGTGCCTGATCTCTGCAGATTTTTGACACCATAGACAGCTTGGCAGCAAAAATCATGGGAGAAAAAGGCTACACAAAGAAACACAATCCATCATCATTTGTATGACCAAACAACATCTCCCCTGACAGAACATTCATGTTGAATTAATCGCTGTTAGCCATGAATCCACCAGGTACACCAAAGTTATTTAATGTTCAGAAGAGGGACTGCAGAAAACACCCAAGCAAGTTATATTCCCACAACAGAATTTTTGTTTATGAGGACACCCCTGGCTCTTTCGAGAAGTTATTCACACAGGTCATTTTATTGGGTAGATAAAGAATAATATGGTAAAAATGTCAGTAAAAATTTCTGAGTGTTAAGATTTTCACTGTGAGCCTTTCTGTGACCCTGCACTATTTTACAGACAGCTTCTCCCTAGATGTTTCTCCATGGCCTTGAATCTGAATCCAAGTGCAATGTTGCAGGGAAGGTCACAAAACATCCCCAGGAGAATCTGATATTCAGAAGGCAACTCTTCAGTTACTAAACATTAATACACAGCATTCTGTGTGAGAAACAAACCCAGACCAGAAGTGAAAAAGCTGGCAGCCAAATTAGCATGTCTTGTCAGGCTACCCTATTGGAGCCAATCAATGTCAGCTGGTGCTTAGACACAGAAGCCACTCAGCAAATTAAATGTATAAAATCAAAACAAGTAAAAATGTAAAGGGGCACAGTTAAACCTCCTAACCTCACCTCAATTTTGGTTTAGTCTATTTTGAACTAAGCACCACATTTTTTTCAATAATGTCTCCATTGACTAAACATGTGTAGTTTACTAAATTAAGAAAAGTAATTGAGATGAAGACTAAAAGAAACAGCACAAGAGCTGGAAGTACTGGCAACACTACAAACAGGGAGTAGCAGAAGAGAAAAAATTTAAAAGAAAATAAAAGATACTGGAAACAAGATACACATGCCACTCATTTTCTGCTTCTATACTGTATAACTCTCCCTTGCTTCTTTAGCTTTGTTTACAGAATAGCAGTCCATCTGGCAGAGGGGTGTATCTTCTCTTTTTGTGACTGATCTAGTATGAAAAAAATCCTAAGCCAACATCAGTATTTGATGAAGTTGAACTAGGACAGCATTTGCCACCACACCTTACAGCATAAACTCTTCTTGGTTTTACCAGAATACATAGAAGTTTTTAGAATGTTTTATGGCCAGTGATTCTGCTTAAATAACAGCCTGGGCAGTTATTGATGCTTGGCCTGATCTGTACAGAGTTCACAGGAACAGTGTATGTTCATCAAAAGGGAGAGCAGACCGGTAGCTGTTGGCAACAAAACATAAACAAGGAATCCTTTTCAGATCATATTCATCTGGATGCTCCATGTTAACTATTTTGCTCCCAGACCCACAGCAACATATATTTAAAGAGGAAAAAACCCCAAACACAACAACAACTGGAAAACCCAAACAAACAAACAAAAAAAAAAACCCCAAAACACACACACACACACACAACAAACCCTCATTTCACCTTCTGGAGGCTGTGCCTATCATACAGTCAACTACTCTAGGGATTGAGAGAGAAGCTATATATAGGTGTGGCCTGGGGCATGCACTGTGATGCTCTTCAGAAGCCAGATAAAGCTGCTGCCTGTGTGAATCAGCTGGTGAGTCAGCAAAGCCTTTGCCAGGAGAGCAGCAGGCACAGCTGTGGCCAAGTGCCATGGTTACAGCACAGCAAAAGGGACACTAACTGTGTTTCCCAAGGAATAGCTTTTTGTCACACCTTCTAGGTCACAGAAGGTGAAGAAATATGCATGATTTGTTTTTTTCCCCAGAAAAAATTCACATTTGACTTGGCAAATTCTTCACAAATTTGAGGAAGAAGTGATAACTGTGGTTCTCAGGAAGTCTCTACATCTAGGGCAGATGAAAGAACCTGACATCTGACAAATTAGTTGAGAAAGTTTCATTTTGGGAAAGGAACATCATTCCCTGAGACAGACAATCATGATGCTGGCTTTTATTAATGGACAGCTAGTCATGGCATGGGGCCAGTAATGCTCACCACGTAGCTGTGCCTGGGTTTGCCAGATGCAGAAGTGGAGGAGCTTGCCTTGGCACATGCAAGGCAAGGAGGGCGGCAGCAAAGCCAAGTTTGTGGGACATGGCAACTTCTGCAGCCATGGTGTGATGAACAGGAGGTGCAGAGCACACCAGGGAACACAACCTTCTGGAGCTGGGTGAAGGGAAAGAGAGGAAGCCTACAGGTGTGAAGCAGGATTAGTACCCTAACAGGGAAAGAAATGCTGATGTGAATAAGCAGATTCCTGAACATATCTGTGGATGTGAGAGACGATGGTTCACTCTCTCATGCACACACCCCCCCAGGGCATCCCATGCACCTCTCTGCATGGAATAAAAACATAACAAAAGACAGTGAGAAAAGCACTCTGCATCTCCTCTGTGCTTGCTCAGTCTTTTGACCTGACAGTATTACAATTACTTTGCAATAAAACTATGGATTTTTGTTCACTTGGGTCTAGCAACACTGAAATAATTTCCCAGCTCTATCCTCCTGTCTTCTGCTTACTGGAGGCTTGCTCTACCTCAGCTGCTGAGATGGAAATGATGTTGATAACCCATATTCACCTTCAGTAAAAGCACAAGAGCATAAAAGCAGAGCTGTCCCTTCTGCAAATATCTGCTTTCCTAGCATAGCTCTCATCTATTTTGTCCTCACAGCTTTGATTCTAACAGAACCCAGGAAGTAATAATAATAAAAAAGTAGCATTAATTTCCATGGCAACTCACAAAGATAATAAGCAAGAAAAAAAGTATGCTGTTTTACTTCAATGTTTGACTGAAAGAGCTGTCCTGCTTAGCTGAGGGAGGTCACTCTAGAGCCTATGGCTGTAAACAGTCGGCAGAAAAACTCCCCTGGCTCTTAGTTCCTTTTTTTAACATTTTGCTGTTACTGGGAAAGTGGCCAGAAAGCAGGTGATTCTAGCTGGTGGTGGCAGCAGCCTGCTCTAAACTATTACTTTACCAGGACACCAGATGCTTTCTCCAGCACACTGCACTTACTGCACGTGGGTAGTGCAGTGCATGGTCACAGCTCATCCTCTACCTCAGAGTGGCTGATAATCAGCCACAAAGGATAGAGACTCATGAAACCACCTCTTACACCTCTTTTCCCTGAACTGGGAAGGGATTTGTTGAACACATGCATAGTACTGGTCACACATACATAAAGCAGTGGCTGTAGTACCTGTATGGCAAGCTCAGGCGCATGGTAGAGGGGAACAAAAAGCACAAAGTCCATAGCCCACCCCGCTAGATAGAATCAACAATAGGTTAACAGAAGGCTGATCATTTTGCTCTTCCTATGGCTGTAACTGCAGGAAGATGGAATTGGCTTGCTCAGAGTCGGGTCATTAGCAAGTTTGAGTTTTAGCAGCCATGTGCTGGGAACCTTCCCAATCTCACTAGGCCTAGGACTTAAATAAACATTTGGATTTACTGAAAAGCATGCATGTCTTAGCTGACTGGAAAGTGGTAAATTAATTCAGAGCTGGAATCACTTTTCCAATGTTCTTTAAGAGCAAATGTGCGATGATATCGCAACTGAAGATTTGGGAGGCCTGCCTAACATGAAGCGGCAAGCCATTTCTGCCTGAAATAGACTGTTCTTTAAAGCTCCAAAGATTGGAAAGATTTATTTTCTCTTGGACAGCTGGTACTAACTACATGGATAACAAAAATATGAGTTCTTTATTTTTAGAAAAAGAATGATTACTAAATAACATGAAGGTTTGAAAAAAATATAGAAATCAGGTCCCCAAGCATTTTCATTCTCTGACTTGAGTTATATTATTTCTCTTAATTCTGGTAGAAAACTTTAACAGCATTGTTATTATTTAAATAAAAAAGTGTTTTCAGGTTCGCCTGCCTACTGCCTTGTAAAAGGATGATGTTTTACGTGGCTTTTTGATTTTAAAGAACACAATGAAAGCCTTGGGCAAATTCTGTAGACTGACAGGGAGATACCTAGGCTTGAACTTGCAAAAGGTGTGAGAAGTGGATGACAGTTAAACAGCTTTTAATAAGGAAGTAGAAAATAGCAGTTAAGGTTAAGGGAAGGATTGCAGTGGAGAGTGGGAGGTAGGAAAGGTCTGAGGAAATGGTCACAGATACAGGTAGACCAATAACAGATACTCAAGCTGCTCATCACCATTAGACTAGAAGTTCAATTGACAGCTGCCCATGGACAGTTTACCTGAACTGCTGATTAATTGTAGATTTGAAGGCAACATGGTTGACTCCAGGCAGAACCAGCCCAGGTCCCCAGAGTGCGCTGGCTCTCACCAGCGCCATGTACATACAGCACAGCTGTGGGCCACACTCCAGAATTTGATGAGTACAACTTAGTAATTCTATGGCAGACATTAAATCAGTTTCTCCAGCATAACATAAAACTGCTGAACCATAGGGCTGTTATTTCTTCATCTTATTTCCATCACATTTTGCTTTCTCTTTCTCCAACAGGGCAGGCACACTGTCCCCCAGACAGTGTTCCCTCTGCTATATAACTGTGTCATCTCCAAAGCAGAAGTGCCTGTGGAGGGAAACCTAGGAATAAGTTATTTTTATACACTTAATTTTGAAGGTATGTATTAGTGTGTTTTATGTATAGCTGAAGTGAACTGTATCATGGATTTAATCTAATTGCCCATGGCCCAGATCTTGGAAAAAAGCTGAACTGATTGGCTGAAGCCTGGATTCAGTATCCACATTTACAACATTTGCAGTTTAAGGCTGGCATCAGTCATATTTGGAGAACAGCATGTGTTCCAGACACTGTCAAAGGCAGCAAACTGCTGAAAAAAAACCCTGCCAAAGCAACAGCTGAAGCAATGAGAGCTTTCAATTTCTTACAACTCCATTTAACAGTGTGCTTAGGAACAACTCATTAAGTAGCAAGCAACCATGCGAGGGGATGCCAAGGATTAAAGGAATCCTGTCATGAGATAGCGGTGACATTTGCCTGCTGCCTTCCAAGTGACAGCTCTTGCCAAGCCTGGGGGAAGTCGGTGACTGTGCCACAGTAGCAACAGCAATTTAACCAGCAGATTGGCAGGAATGGGGCCTGCTTTGAATACAAGAGTGCTCCAGCCATGCCCATGGCAAGTCAAATTTGTTAATATTGTCAAGGGAAAGAATATACTAGAAATCTATTATTTCTACATACTTTTCTCTGTCTGTACACATTCTGAGTGTTCTAGCACATACATTCACAAGTCTCTTGAGCCAGTATGTCACCCCCTGTAGAGGCAAGCACAAGTGACGGGGGTTGTTATGCTTGTGATTGTCTTGGAAGAAAACACAGGCAGCAGCTCTCCCACTTTCACAAATTGCCTGTGACTGTTGTGACCTGAGGGAAACACAGAGCAGCTCTGAAATTCCCACCTGCAGAAGGTCAGAAGACCTTTTATGGTCAGACACCATAAGACTCAGTAGGGCATCCTCAGTCCTCTGGCTGGCTTCCCCAAGCTCTCTGAATCCCAGGATTTCCAGGCTTTACTGCCTCCAGCTGTGTGGCTGTGCTGGAGCACAGGGAGGTCTGCAGGGTCTGTTGGCCATTCTAATAGTCCAGTGTGTATGGAAGTCACTTCTCATCCAGGATAAATGAGAGCAGTGAACTGAGACTTCATAAGAACAATTAAAACTTTGCAAGAGTTTGTGTTCATGTTTGGTTTTGTTTTCCTTAAGTGCTGTGTAGAACAGCCTTGCTGAATTTATGAACAATATGCCTTACTTCTGTTTCTTACAGGTAGCCTTGGGAAAGCAAAGGTTGTTTTTGGTTTTTTTTTCCCCCCCAGTGTTCTTATTGTGATTTTTCTTCTAGTGCTCCAGAGGAACAACCTGGAAAAGCCCTGAATGCTGGGCAACAACTTACATCAAGGGGCAACACTTTGATTCTAAAATCCTTATTAACATCTCTAATAACTTTTGAACAGTCATAGTACTCCCAGACTTCTACTCTAGTTATTGGCCTTAGCTACTCTCAGTTATTTTTAGGGATTTCAAATGCTCAGTCTCAAGGTCCCAATGATGAGAAAAGACCTTGTTAATCACAGAATCATCTAGGTTGGAAAAGACCCATGGGATCATTGTGTCCAACCATTCACCCTACTCTGCAAGTTCTCCCCTAGACCATATCCCCCAACACTACATCTAAGTGATTCTTAAACACACCCAGGGATGGTGACTCAACCACCTCCCTGGGCAGCCTCTTCCAATATCCCACCACTCTTTCCCTGAAGAATTTTTTCCTAGCATCTAG
>JANHGN010022077.1:16785-45916 GCA_024605025.1 Megaceryle maxima | reverse complement strand
CAAGGTTTGTTAATGTGTGGTCCTCGAGTAAAGCATAGCCTTCATGCAGGACCTGAGATACTACATGCTTATGAAGTGGTGTAATCCAAGTAAACCAGCAGCAGCATTTGACTCTGGTCTCTGCAGTCCAGGCACATAGCTACCTGATCAGGTTCTGCAACATATTTGGTGGCATGGGAAGTTGTTTGTTGTCATCTACTGCAGGCACCCTCCCTCTGAAAGTGTCTGAAGTAAATGACTGTATCATATGCTTTGCCTCAAAAATATTCAGTACATAGTGTGTAAAGATGTTTGGACTTCTGTGAGCAAAGGAGTGAAATCTATCTTTAGCCTGTGGTCTGTAAGTTGAGACAGAAATTGGGAAGCACAGGAAGCAGCTGGCAACACTTTAGAGAATGTGCATGGTAAACACAACCTGTTTCCGTGTTCTTTAGAGTAGGAGTTAGGCTTCTTGGTTTTAGAATTTTAATGTGCTTTTTTATCCATGATGTGGGTAAAGACACTTGTGCATAGAAAGTATTTAGAAAGTCCCTACTACTTCTAGTTGCATCTTCTTCAGTATAACAATACTGAAATTAACACATTATTGGAAAACTTCTACTATCAGAAACAGTTCATAGACGGTATTCTGCAAAATTTAATTCTTAAAACCATTCCTCTTGCACAAGATTTGGTGAAGGCATGTAGCAAAGAGTCAAGGGAGAAATCTGTATAACTTTTGGAAGAACTTTGAAGATATATCACTGAAAAGCAAGGGTCAGAATGTTTTAAATTGACCTCATCTTTGAACTATAGCATGTATTTTATTATTAGCAGCAATTACTATTTACAGTAGCAGCATATTTTAAAGTGCTAAGGCTAGAGTACAAGAGAGTTTTGTAATAGAAACTGTGTTAAATTTGCATGAATTTCTTTTTAATTCATTATTATAACTAATTATTTCTACTATTTCATTTATAGCTGCTTTGATGTTGATTTGAAAGTGAGACACGATCTAATGTTTTTTCTGTAATATACACATAGCTGAAAGACTGGTAAAGACAAGTATAGATATGATACTCTTAGTGCAAGTTAAGGAGTATAAAAAAATTAAAAACTTTCAGCCATATGTAAAAAGCAGCAGTAGAAATATAGATAAAAGCTCTTTTCTCTTCTATTTGTCTTTGGCCCATTTATTGGGCTGCCTTGGCCAGTAAACTTATGAAACAAATTTTAGTTAGGGCCTTGTGTCCAAAACCACATTCATATTCTCTGTACTACTGACACTGTTGGAAAGCACTTGAAATTCATGTTTTTCAGTATGGGTTCATGAGCAGTTATTTGTAAAAAGAGCACTAATGCAACAAGCTGTAGGTCTGAGAAGCTTTACACATTTGGTGAGCCAGGGGAATATGGCCTTCAAAGGGATCTCCACAGACGTAGGGATTTACCACAAAGGTTGAAGACCACATCCTAACAGAAAGCATAGCCTGTGAAGATTTAAGGTCCACTGGGGAAAAAAAAAAAAAAAATAGGTACATGCAACAGAATGAGGCAATGGTTCTTTCACTTCAGTGGTAGAAATGTCTCCTGACAGTAGTAGAGCACCAGGTGCTCTCACATTGCATTAAAAATTCAGTGTCTTGGGATCTGGGGGCTTTGAGTATAGTTTGGTGACATATAGGAATATCTGTATTATATTCATAAGACTTCTTAGAGCTATTTTTGTAGCAATACTAATACGATGGTATCAATCCTTATCAACTTTTGGACATTGCAATTTTCCTAAAAACCATGTCTGAATACTTTCTCTGCCCTAAAAAAATACTAGGTTTCTTTTCAAGCTATAGATAACTCTCTCTGTAAGGATAAAATGAAACCAAACAAACTATGTATTTATTTACAGAGCAGTAGAAACTGTCATGATTGAAATTTTGATGCAATTGTCTAATGTTTCACTGCATCAGTGTAAGTATAAGTGGCTCGATCTCAGCAGTCAGACACCGTATGCAGACTCAGAAACATTCTCACATCATTATGCATTGTATCACTTTAAAAAATTTAGATGTGTTCTTTGTCATTACTGACAGTCTTCATAAGGGATGACACAGTATGAACAAAGATCACTGTTTAGAAACCTTCAATGATGTCTGTGTGAGATTTATCACATACAGAAATTAAATATGTTATATTTATGCATGGAATAAAAATACATATGAAATATTAAGTATTCTTACAGTGAAGATTTATGAATGGGGATTGACTTTCACATGACTGTACCCATATGCTGAAGCCTGGGTAATGATTAATGCTGCCATTGTCCACTTGAGACCTGGCAGGATAGAGTCTAGGGTTTGCACATTCAAAAATTTACAAGGTGATGTCTCTCCTCTTAAAAACATATTTGCCCCAGATTAACTGTGTAACTGCCCTCAATGCCTTACATGGCTCTTTCAGGTCATGCTTGCAGGAAGGGTAAGAGAAGTATTCAGAACTGAAATGTGGTTTATTTTTTTAGTAGAGCACTTAGAAGAATGTGCCAATATTTTCTGCCAGTTGGGCAGGAGACAGAGATAAATCCATGGGCTCTGTGAGAAGCTCCAGTTTGGAAAGAAAACAAGCAGTCCAGATGCTTAGTGTCACTGTACCATATCTGATGAGCTTCCTCAATCTTACTCTGGATGAGATGATTTCTCTCAGAGCTCCTGCATTGTTTCAAAAGAGGTGCTTTAAACTTTAAAAATAAGTTTCCTGCAGGAAGAGTCACTCCTTACACTCCATCTAACATGATTTATGTGAAACATAGGTGCGGGATTTCACCTTCCTTTATATTTTTTTCTTATTATTCATGACAGAAAGGTACTCCTGAAGTTTTTCTTCTTCCTTTCCACTCTCTTATGTTTTCCTTTCACCCTCTTCCCCTCCTCCACGCGGTAGCAATAAGGAAAAAAAGATGGAACGTGTGCAAGAATGATAGAAATGAGAATTTTCATCATTCCTTTCCTTTCCTGAATAATCCCTGGGAGGACCCTGCAGCATGCACTGTCACAGACTGATATAGATGCAAAGAGTGCACAAGTACAGCAGTCTTGCTGTACTCTACTAGTACTCAAAGGTTGCAGACAGAGATTTCATGCTTCCATGAAATCTAGTGCCTTGCTATAGGCAGGTGATGGATTTGGTCAGAGGAACCAATCACCGTAGATTAGATGACAGTACTGGACTCTTAATGTGATGTGTAGTGAATAATGTGTAAATGCAATATCAGGCACTGAAGTTTATTCACCTGAAGTAGGGTGTATGTATCTATCTTCTGACTACAGAAAAAAAAAAAAAAAAAAAAAAAAAAGTAATGCATTATTTTTAGTCTTTTTCACTGTTTCTGTTAACTATACCTAAATACATCATGTACTAATTTTAGAGGGAAGACTTGAGGAACTGAAAGTTCTGCTCAGTTTTCCTATTAACAGCAAATTACTTTTAACCACATAATGAAGGGAGAGGGTGAAGTGATTAGCAGATATTAAAATGTCATATATTGGACAGACTGTGCTTTTGTTTCTGAGCAGGATTGAAAAGCAGAGAAGCATTTTTAATCTGTGTTATTGTGACCAAGCAATGGTTGTAAACTTTAAAATAATGGAAATAACCTATTTAAATACTAAGATAGTTTGAAATAAAGCATAAAGAATTAAGATTTTGTGTTTAATTTTTTTATTCATAAGAATGGTTAAAAATTACTTGGATATACTGTTCTGATGGATGCCACCTACCTCTACCCTTCAGTTGCAGGAGAGTTGTTTTTGTAACTGAGTTTTGAAGCCCAGTTTATCAGTGACCCATGAAAGGATGCATGCAAAATTAGCTTAGACAGTACTAAGAAAATATTTTTTTTTTAATTACTGTACGTAGGGCAAAAATGAACATTTTAGGGCTTTGTTTGTTTGTTTTCATATTTTACTCCTGGAATCTTTCAGGTTCATATGCAATTTACTCTTAAAATACTAAAAAATTAATGTAGATTCTTTTGCAGACACAGGCATTAAACAGGAACTTGCTACATAAAAGCACTATTTTATCTGTGATTTTCTGCACTGCCTATCTGTTTACTTCTGTATTATTCCTCTACATACAATGACCACTAAAGAAGAGTCTTTGTCAACACTTCTTTTTAAATAACTGAACAGAAAGCTCTGGATAAGGACAGTGTTGAATGTAGCCCTTTAAAAACTTTTTTGTGTTCTTTTTCCTTACATATATATTTTACTTGGTGCATCTTCAGCTCTACAAGAGTCACTGTGATGAGAAGTACACAGGAGACAATTCTCAGTCAGGTTAGAACCCTATCATTTACTTTTGTATACCACTGTGCTTGAGGCCATGGCCAGGTCCTTTTCTGGTATGAAATGTTGTCTCTTCCCTTTTCCCTTGAGTCAGTGATCAGAGCAGATGGCCCAGTGATGGATGGATGCCAGCTGCTCTGATGTCACACCACAAACTGGATTAATGATGTAACCATCATTAATAATTCAATCTCCCGCACAGAGCTCTTGCCATGGATTAAGAGTTAAGATGCAATGCTCTTTGTTGTGTGTCTGATCCTGAAGCTGGTGTAGCTTGGCACCCTTTTGTGTATGAAATTAATGTGGAACTGTGCTGATCTGTGCCAGTAGATCTGCCCTAGTGTTTCCAAGTTTAGGACCTGTCAGCAGGCCATTGGTTTGGCCCCAGCACAGGGCTAAGATAGTTGTCTATAGTGTCCAGGTTAGAGTGAGTCGTGTCAAGTCAGTGCTGAGTTGTTGCAGTGAGTGTGCAGAGCCCTTGCCCTATGTCTTGGGCAGGTTTGCTTACTTGCAGACAGCACATTCAAGCTCTTAGTAACTTCTGCTCATAGCTTTTGGCTAAAAGTATGGAGTATAAGGAGATAATGTCTTCTTCTGATGCTATATAGTGTTTGGAATAACAGTTTTCCATGAAGGAGGCAGCACTAAGGGCCAATGATTGTGATTTTAGTGATCTGAGACAGATGCAGCACTGCTGTCTCATTGTGAGTGAACCGATTCTCGTGCCCTGCTACCTTCTGGCATCCAAGGCCTTTCCCACTACAAAACACTGGATAACGTTGCTATGCTTTTGATTTTCACACGTGAGAAGGATATAACTTATGAAGAGCACAGGAAAAGACCCCTTGATATCCCCTACATTCTCAAGTAGCATAAGAATATATACAAGCATTGAAGAGCTCTGTGATATCAAATAATAATGGGCAGGGGGGAGAAGAGACAATATATGCAATTTGCTGCTCTCATAACCATTGCTTCCGTAAGAACTGATCTGTGGTGTGTTAAACTGCTTGCTCCTTTGTCCCCGTAATAAATGCAGGTTTTCTTCATCACTGTTTCATTCAAAACAGAACGGGAAACATCAGGGGTGATGAAGCTAAAGACCACTTGTTACTGTTTAACACATTGCTACTAGTTTACCAGTGTGTTCCACAGATTACGTGGGGGCCATTTAGGTTTGCTCATTACTGTGACAGGTTTCAGCAAGACTGGGAAGTCACATCCCATGAAGCCATGTTGGTGACTATGCTGCAGTGGAAGCAGGCAACCTTAGAGTCATGTGTATGTGAAGTAGGTTATCCTTCCCTGCAGTCCATGGATGTGCTTTAAGAATAAGTTTCTAAAGCCATGGGCATATATTAGTATGTGATGAGTGTAGAAAAACATATGTATCATGCTGTTTGTAATGGTGTGATTTGTAAGAAATCTGGATGGGAGAGATATTCCACTTACCAGGTGAAGGAAAGTTTTCTGCTTAGGCATTTTAATATTTTCATCTGAAATTGTAGTATGGCACAGAGTAGCTTTTATGCCCATGTGGCTTTCTAGGTGTCACTAGCAAAGTTTCACATTTGCTAGCTGGTTTTTAACACAAGAGTTGTCTTGTCAGCTACTGCCACTTGCAGCTATACTTATGTGTAAATGTTTGCTCCCACTCAAGGGCCTTATGTTAAACTTCTCCAAATGTTAATGAAGGGGTTTGAAAGAGGAGTCCTATCAAACACATAAAATAATTTAACATGCATTAGTTATGCCCTGCTCTTAGGTGTCAACAGAGGAAAATGCTTTCAGTTTCTTCAGTCTGGACTAAAAAAAGCAAGAAGACTCAAGCTGTCTTGTAACCTGTGGTAAAGAAAGGAGATAAGCCAGAAATTGTATTTCAGTAATTTTTAAGACAGATATATTTTTAATTCTGGAGAATTTTATATTAACCTTTTATTTTGCTAAAGACAGGCTGTATATATCCTGTCTTGCAACATGGTTATGCAAATTGGTTCTCCGGTTGAGAATATCAATTTCATTATAATTCTGATTCTTCTCATGGTGGTTATCTTCTTTTGAAAGCTTGCTGGGTTCTCTGATCTTTGAGTGGCATTTCAGATACTCTGTGAACAGGTACTATAGAGACTCTTGCAAAGAGATGCATAGATGCACTGTCTCTGGTTTTAAACATAAGGGAGAGTGCAGACTGTAATATTCTGGAGGATAAATGAAATTTTATCTTTACCCCCTCCCCAGGCATTTCATCAAGCTTTTGCATTTTTCTGTGCTAATTTATCTTGCATTATCAAATGGCAGTTTCAAGAATGACAGCTTGGTGCAAGGTTAATTTTCACAGCAAATATATATATATTTATAATCATTCTCAATATATTGGATTTCTCTTAAACACAGAGTACAATCATTGCACTTAAAAGAAAAAGCTGTCTGAGTCTGAATTGTGCTTGGCCTCAAAGAGTGTAAACTGAAACAGAATTTTTTTCCCTTGGCTATATTTCCAGGCTGTTAAAGTCAGGCCTGTTCCATGGTTGGTGATGAACAAATGGGACTGGCAGGAAGGGTTCAACCCACCTGCCTGAGACATCTCTTATAAAGCAGGATCTTTGACAACTACCTTAGACAAAGACAGCCTGAATTGACTGCAGCTTTTAGGCAGCTAGTTAGTGAAGTGACTCTTCTGTTCTATACGGCACCTTGATGTCTTTGCAAAACATCTTTCCAGGTAACTTTGGACAAGTTGCTGTAAATTGATAGACACTGATTCCCTTGTTCAGATGTGCAGAGATTACAATATTTGCCCCACTTACATGTCATCATTAAGATCACTTAATTAAATGTTCAGAATTTTAAATGGAGGAGACTCTGTACAGGTCTTATTTGATGCATTTTTAAAGCTTTTGTTTTGCATTTACAGAATCCCATACCTTCAAGTGCAGGAACAGAAGGAAAGACTCAACTGATGTTAAGTCAATAACATCTCAAAATAGCGATGGTAAGAAAGTAAACTGTGAAGAATGAAGTTTCTAAACAAAGAACAGACTTGCCCTAGGCAATAAAAATGAAGAATGAAAGAGGAAGCAGGCAGACTCACAGCTGATTAAAGAGAGATTACTCTAACTGCTGTAAAATTTCTTTATTCTGGTTTGCCAAACAATGTACCAGCATGACCACCAGCCTCTCTATACAATGCATGCAGCACACAGTGCCTTCATGGAGAGGAGCAGTGGCTGTGCTGTGGGATGTGGGCAGTCTGCTAAGACCACATGGTGAAGCATTGTTTCCACGTCTCTTAGAAAGCTGCAGATTGTGCTCTTGAAACAGTATTTTGGTTTCATTAGTGCAGGACATGAAGGGATCTGTTGTGGCTGATTTAAGAGCAGTACTTCTGCTCCTGATACCATTTGCTTTCGGGGTCTGGGATGGTGGTGGCAGAGATTTCTTTCTGTCCCCGTATGTACTGAGAGAAGCACAGCTTACTGGGAACAGGAACAGCTTTCACTAGAGCATTTTCATCACTGTGATGAAAAACATGCACGCACATACTATCATGGGAGGAGCCACATCTGACAGAGGTCCACTGCAAACAATAGGAGAGTGGCAGGTAGTAGCCATAAAGTGTAATATAGCTCAAGCATAGCTTCATTTTAGTACAGGTATAATGACAGATGGATATTAAAACTGGGAGTAGAAGTGAGGGCTGGCTGCAAAGGAGGTAGACAACAGTGCAAGAAATGAAACAGTAAAGCAAGAACTTGCAAGAGGAGAGATACAGGAGAAATAGGACATGAAGCTCAATTCTGTCATGCTGTTCCCAAGAGACAGCCTTCTACACTCTTTAAATGCTGTCATCTGGTTTACACTCTGTGGCACATAAACAGTGCTCTCTCTAACGACAGCTCCAAGTTTACAGACCGGACAGTACTCTTCTATGGCAAGGATCCACTCAATGACAATAGAAGCTCCTATCACAAAGGTGAGTCCTGAGCACTGCCTTCTACACAACCTCAGAGTTGGGAGTTGCTCTCATAGGGAAGCATGTAGCTTGTGGCAGGACAGCAGGGGTTTTCAGCACCTTGTATTTAAAAGCATATTTTAAATTATTTTCTTCTTAACATTTCATGCACCTCATTGTCTCATCCCAAATCCTAGTCATAAGGTGTATTAAAAAGGGGAAAAGGGTGTCCTTGCTAAGTGGGAAGTAGCATAATCAAGCCAAGAATCAAGATTTTGTATTAAGAAAAGTCAGAAGTGCCATTCACTTTTCCTTGCCTGCCTCCTTAATCTGTTCTTAGGTTATTAACATAATTAATGCTGCCCAGGAAAACAGCCCAATCACAGTAGCAGAGGCCTTGGACAGAGTTCTGGAAATCCTGCGGACAACAGAACTTTACTCCCCTCAGCTAGGTACCAAAGATGAAGATCCTCACACAAGTGATCTTGTTGGAGGTCTGATGACTGTAAGTAAAATTAGTTAATAGGATATTACTGCTACCAGAGTCCTACAGCACAGTTCAGTGCTCTGCTGTGCTAAAATTTCACAACCAATGGGAAAGAGACTCATAATTTATCAACATGTCACTTATTTTGGCTTCTTTACCAACAGCAGGCACCAAGATGCAATAAGATATGGCCATATTCTGGTCCATTGGGTGCATTTGTCAATGCATAAAGTGAATATAGTTGCAACTAAAAACTGTATCATCCAATATGATTTGTCTCAATAAGATAGTTTTTCAAAACCATAGAAACTTAGATGGGATTAGAGGGATTGCTCTACAGCCGGTCCAGTATAGAAGTGAGGTTACTTTAATCAAGTTCTGACTTTGGTCCTCTAACAACAGCAACACTGTCTGCCAGAGACAGACCACCTAGATTTCATCATGGACTACCTAATTTTTTTAACATACACTGAGCTAATCCTTGTCAAAATAATATAAATAAAATTACTTGTAAATTATAGTGGTTAATTTAAATGATGGAATCCTACAGGTGTCAAGGAAAGGGTCAAGGAGGGCAATAAACTGTATATTTAATAATATCCTTTATGGAGATCTTCCATGCCTGTTTTGAAAGTCCTTGAAACAAGCATGGTGCTCACAGTGCTACCATAGGACCACTGCTTCTATTACCCAGGAAAAGTACCTGAAGTGTGTGTAGTGGTTTTGTAATTGATGATGCATAGCTACTCTGTTTAAAACTTACGAAAAATTTAATTTTTCAGGATGGCTTGAGAAGACTGTCAGGAAATGAGTATGTGTTTTCTAAGAGTAAGCCAACATTTTCAACTTCCTTTTGCATGAGTGATTTCTTTTGTAGATGCTAGTGGCATAGAGCTCCAAGCTGGCTATTTGCAGTGGGATATAGGTCTTTGGAAATGGTTGTCTATGTGACTGCAGGACAAGTGCTAGAATGCCTCCATTTTGGAATTGAAGCAGGTTCAAATAATTAATGCACTTCAAGATGTAGAAAAACATAGTTACTCAAATTAATGCTTGCTGATCTATTTGGTTTATGTCCAAATCATCTGTAATAATATAAGCCATACATATCATAGGCTTTTACAGACTTTTCATGTAAGGAAAAGAGTTGCTTTTCTTGAAAAAGAGTAGTTTTCTAAATAGAATTGTGCATGTTGTGGAGGACATAATACAGAAATATTGTAATTCCCAGATTCCATTTCAACAGATATGAGCCATAGTCACCTTTCAGTGCCAAACACCATCAGTGATGTTCCACCCTGTATTGCACAGCTCTTGGATAATGAGGAAAGCTGGGACTTCAATATTTTTGAGTTGGAGGCTGTTACAAATAAAAGGTACTTGATTCCTTTCTCTGGGTACCTGCAAAAAGGTTGTTGAGGAGCTGTAGCAGGAAGTGTTTTGCTCTGGAAATACTGAAGCAAGAAACAACAAATCTGTGAAAGCTGTCTTTGTGTATCTGTGTGTGTGGTTATACCACTTGTCACATTCCACAAGTGAGGAAGACACTGTGGCCAAGGTACTATGGAGAGCCCTGTGCAGACCTGTCTTCCCTGACAGCTTCTGCAGCTTTCCAGGATTGTTTCCTATTCAATTTCAGCCTTGCTTTACTCCCATCCACTCTGTCTAGATGACTGTTTGGCGCAGTTTGGTGTTTTTACATGGTGGATGTTCCACAGATGTCCCTTTTTCCTGCTGATGTGCAAATGGTCATTTTGGAAAAAGCAAGTCCCTCACTCTCCCTCACCTAAATCATCCTATGATATAGGAAGCTCTGATGCAACTGTGGCTTTCGGCTATAAGGAAAAAAAAAAAAACTTGGATGGAGGATAAACCAGTGATCAGATCAAGAGCCTGGGATTTTAAAGCTCATAATGAAGATGCCAGTAGTTTTGAGGTCATGCAAACAACAAAAATAAGCATGTTATCCACAGAAAAAAGTGATTTTCATTCCAAGATGCAAAAATGGGAGAAACTAATGGAATTTGAATTTTCTTGTTTTTCAAAAAAAAAAAAAAAAAAAAAAAAAAAAAAAAGCTGCTGGCTTTTGGTTATGCCTTTCTCAGATCATGAGCCCTGTAGGTGAGTGTAAAATGTGATAGATAGGACTCTTTTCACAGGCAACACAGAGTAAATGACAACCCAGAGTGGGTTTGCATTTAAGAACCAACAGGATTAGAGATTTTGCTCTATTTACTGTTTCACACGCACAGGCTCCTTGCTTTCCTCCCCGGCATTACATTCACCAGACCTCAAATTCCTTCTCCAGACAGGAGATCACTGCTGATTCAGGACATGCCACTGCTCATACCAATGGAAGCACAAAAGTTCTGCCTGAGAGTTCAGAAGTTCAATTTTAGACATTAACCCTCTTCATACATACACACACAGTTACCCACTGTCTGTTAACATCTGGAATTCAAAGATTGGGGTGGGTATTGATGGCAGTCTCCTGCCTCAGCTCCAGCATCCTAAAGCTAAAGAGTTGACATGAAATAATCTGATGGTAAAAGCTGCTCTGAGAAGCAGCAATTTCATATTACCAATTTCAAATAATTGGGAAGTAGAAATCTGGACTCCCCTGAAGTTAGAGGATTATTTGAAACAGTAAACATTTGACCTTTATCATCTCGGGGCTTTTTAGCCTTTGGGATGGGCCCATGTTCAAAGCCTGCTTTTTTTCCTCTGGAAAAAAAAAATGTATTTTTCATTGATTCACAGATAGTAAAAACACAAAAGACCTGAGCTTTTAAAACTTTTTTTTGAAACTGCAAGAACTAGTGAAACTAGTGCAATTGCCCCATTTCTACAAAATATATTAAATTAATTTCCAAAAGGATGGTACATGTAATAATTTTTAACTTTGGCCAGGCTTTTAAGAAGTTATAGAAATGCAATTTTAAGATGTTTAACTAGATATGCAATTTAAAAATGTTTAACATTTCCCCCACAAACTTTTATTTTTAAGGTCTTGTTTCTTCGCCAAAACTATGTCTCTTTAGAATATCAGAGGTTCCTATTCTACAGTGGTGCTTTTATCTTCTATTGTTTTTCAGGCCATTAGTCTATTTGGGCTTAAAAATTTTTTCCCGTTTTGGGGTTTCTGAGTTTTTAAACTGTTCAGAAGCAACGCTGAGAGCATGGCTGCAGGTGATTGAAGCCAACTACCACTCCTCCAACGCATACCACAACTCTACACATGCGGCGGATGTTCTGCATGCTACTGCCTTCTTTCTTGGGAAGGAAAGAGTTAAGGTATAACCATCACCTGGGAGTATTTTGGTCAAGGATTTTGGTGTGTTTGCCATTTTATGTGTGTCACTCAAAAGTCAGATGTTTACTTAAATAATGGTCCAAGCTTTATAAAATCTCTCTGACCTTGAAGTCTTGCTGTGATGCCTGCAGGCCCATAGTAAAGTCTATTTATACAAGTAAGGAATTTAGATTTTTAAGTAGCAATAATAATGTGGGAAAATCTGTCACTTTTCTATCTTTCGGTTACTGATTGTTAGTAACAGTTCCTAATAAAACTTTGCAAAAACTTTATAGAGGGAGGTGCTGATCTGTTCTCCCTGGTATTCAGTGACAGGATGCATTGGAATGGTTCAAAGCTGCACCAAGGGAGGTTGAGACCGGACCTTAGGAAGCATTTCTTTACCAAGAGGATGGTCAAATACTAGAACAGCCTTCCCAGAGAGGTGGTTGATGACCCAAGCCTGACAGTGTTTAAGAGGCATTTGGACAATACCCTTAATAACTTGCTTTAACTTATGATCAGCCCTGAAGTGATCAGGAGGTTGGACTAGATGATTGTTGTAGGTCCCTTCCAGATAAAAAAACTTCCTATTGAAATATATCCTATTTTGAAACACACAAGCTGCATAGGCACAGACAACACATGGTCATTCAGGCAACCACACCAAGCGGAAGGATGCCACTAGAGGATCCATCCATCCATCATTAGAGGATTTGATGCAAAGATACTGCTTGGTTGATAGCACAGTAAAAAGCTTCATTAAGGAAAGAGGGTTTGGATAAAGGCAGAAGAGGGAGTTTCAGAGTAGGTAATCTGTGGATGCAGTGAGTGGAAAATGATTGCATGGAGGTAGGATCCATGCACTCAAGCTTACACTTGCATATTTGTGGGTACCTGGAGACCATCAGAAATTATTTACTGTAATTTTTGTGCCACATAATTTTTCTCTCCTCCTGTAGGGAAGTCTTGACCATTTAGATGAGGTGGCTGCATTAATAGCTGCCACCATTCATGACGTAGACCACCCTGGACGGACCAACTCTTTCCTATGCAATGCAGGCAGTGAATTAGCTGTCCTTTACAATGATACGGCTGTATTAGAGAGTCACCACACAGCACTGGCTTTCCAGCTTACAACTAAAGACAGCAAATGCAACATTTTCAAGAATATCGATAGGTGGGTCTGCTGGAGTAAGGGAGTGTGTGTGTGTGTGTGTGTGTGTGTATTGCCTGTCTGGAAATTTTAATTTGGGGCAGGTTGAAAGCCTACCTTCTAAACTAGAACATATAATCTAAATAGTGACATTAATATTTGACCTTTACCAGAATCCTATGTAGATCCGATTTCTAAAAAGGCTTTAATTTCTACCACCTCTTTCTCCAATTTGGTTTTTTTTTGGAAGCTTATATTTGATAATCTTTTACAGATTACATTAGCATAGTCCAGTTGGCATTCTCAAGGCTGAATCTTGACCCATCACCTCTTCATTGCAGGAGCCTGGAAATTACTTGTTTCAACCATGTGTTCCCACCCAAGCAGTCAAATGCTGTCTGCACATAGCCCCATGCTTGCCCAAACTGCTGCATTTACAGGGGACAGAAAGCGAGTGTTGGCAGAGGGAGCCGAAGTTCTGGGAGAACTGGAGGCACTTTGCTGATAGGCATGCATGTGACCTGGGAGTTCCTATTGCATCAGCCTAGCTTTTTGCAGGGACAGGTTGGGAGAGAAAAGGAAAGGGCCTGACTCCAAACAGGCAAAGAATTTGTCTACCCCTCCATAACACTGTTGGGTTTTGAAAGACCTGATATTTGAGTTGCAAACTAACATACAGTCAGATGGAAATGTATTGTTGCCATTCCTGGAAAAGTTGTCTTAAGTGTTAAAACAAATTAAAAATAGAATTTTAATTTTTTTTTTGATTTCGGGGGTGTGGTTTTCTTTAGGGAAAAAAAAAGGGGGGAAAAAAAAAAAAAAAAAAAAAAAAAGGAAATACAGGAATTTAGAGCTGGATGCACTGGTGAGACATGATCTAATCTATTCCTCCAACCCTGGACAGTTGATAACTCTGAAAGTGCCAGCAATGTTTTGCAGAGCTGCCTGGGCAGGGCCAAGGAAAGGATGGAGCTCTGTCTGGCAGGCTTGTGAACAGGAACTATTTTTCCTTCCTAGAAATCACTACCGGACATTGCGCCAGGCCATTATTGATATGGTTTTGGCAACAGAGATGACAAAGCACTTTGAGCACGTGAACAAGTTTGTTAATAGCATCAACAAGCCCATGGCATCCGAGGAGACCAGTTCACATGTAAGTGCTTGCAGGACTTTACACCTTCAGGCATTTCAGTAAATTTCTTCCAAGAGTCCTTTAAGTATCAGGTTCATTCACATTGTATTAATTTGCACTATAGTAACACCCAAAAGGTACAAATGGATTTGTGACCTCATACCTCATATAAAGTGTGGAAAAAATACTTCTCTTGTTTTCTATGTCTGGCTCTACCCTCAGCTAATTTATACACTTCATTTTATAAGCCTTACCTTCAAAGACATTTTGTGTTCAGAAAACTTGCAGGTGGGTGGTTTTATATGTGCAAAATTATGTGCACCGAGCCAAGCTGGCACTTTTGCCTAGAGTCCTGCCTCCAGTGGGATCTGCCTAAGCCTGGAGTTGTAAGCAAGAAACTTCCCCCAGACAGTTTTCTGTCTGGAGGCTTCAAGCCACAAGGAATTACTCCATTGCTTCCTGAGACCTCTACACCTTATGCCCATTCCCAATTGTACCAAGAGATGTCCAGGCCTTTATTCCTACCAAATCCCAGAGGAAAGGAAGGTACATCAGTGGGCAGCAAGGAATTATGTGCTCTAATGTTTCTTGGTACTTATATGTGGACCAGACAGCAGCTTGTTCCACCAGTTTCTAAAAAAGCCCTCTGAGGTGTCACTGGGAAATGTGGCTTCTCACAGTGTTTCATTTCTCACTCTGACAGCTTAAGCACTTTTCTGAAATATTTCCTCCATTCCACCTTTTAAAAATCTCTTTAGTTTCTGGCATCCACACATGAACCTGAAGGATTTAGATTCACAAGCCTCACTGAAATCACAGTGTTTCCAACCAAACACATTTCTGGGAATCTCCCTTTTATCCTGTGAATGCATTTGTTCATAAAGAGCTTTCAAATGTCCTCCATACATTCTATTGCAATCAGCTTTTCTAACTTACAGAAAATATTTTATTTCACTCCTTCTCCTTTATCTGAACAGTTTATAGCAGGGACTATTTTAAAATGTACAAGAGTTGGAAAGCAATAGAAGTGGAGCACAGAACCACTTGTATTACAGACTTGTTTTTTTCCCCAGTATTAGGTTGTTCTGTTCCTTACTGTTAACAGGAGCAGGGTTAATTTAACAGCTCTTTGCTGGGCTACCCATGCTGAAAAGAAATTAACTGATAAAGTTAGAAGATTAATGTCTGTATTGACAAGAGTCATTGCAAAGTATCTCCCCGCAAACCACAAAGACATTAATTTAGTCATGGCGGTAAAAAGTATGTTCAGGTTTTGACTCAAGAGTTGAATTTTGCAGTGAAGGGAGGCCATAATTACACAAATAAGTGAGAATAATGTCAATACCATGGTGACCTGAGGTAGAGAATCTTTATTACTCAATAAGGAACATAATATACCTGTGCCCTTCTACACTGTTCAAGACCCAGATGATGGCATATCAGACTTGTTACAACTACTCTGTTCCCTTTACCCATTCTCCAGAGCACTTAATAAGCATTGGTATTTGGTATTTTACTGCCTAGCAAGCAGAGGCTTTCTGAAGTCAGTCTGCCACTCCTGCATTTCCCTACTGCTAACCTCACAGTATCTGAGACCTTATACTAGCTGGTAACTTAGACCAAAAAAGTATTCTGGGCTGAAGGTTCAAAATCTGGCACAAAGAAGGCAGGTTTTTTGCAAACATATTGGAACTGAGGGGCACAGACCTGCTTTTCTGCCTGTAAAAGAAAAAAGTCAGTTGTGTAAATCAGGTCACACACACGCAAATACCCCCCCCTAACCCCCCCCCCCCAACGCTTGTCTCAGTTTTCTCCTCTAGGAATGAAAACAAAACTCTAGAAACAACCTTAAATGAAGCAGCCTCCTTCCACCACCACATCCAGATTTAAAAATTCAGCAGTGAGGATGGTTTATCTGCTTGCAGTTGGTGGATGTGTCCCCTATCCTGGTCCTGTTCCAAGAGGGCAAGGCTGAGATGCAGAGAAGGTTAATGCACCCTACCTGATCAAGAGCCTGTGACTCCTTTATTTCACTAGCTATGCTATGAATTCTGAGAATCTCCACAACTGTCATATGTAACGGGGCTATCATCAGTTAGTTACTTAGTGAGGCTGCAGTTCTCAGACATCGTTTTCTTCTCCAAATTCCTGTCACTCTGCATGAAATTAAAAGGTGTTAGAGTGGGCACCTGCTTACTATGTGAAGTGCAGTAGAGCTGATAATGATACCCTCACTCCTGCTAGCAGGTATGCTGGCCACTGGCCCCTGTAACCGGCTCTCTTTTACAGAACGAAGGCAGCGACTGTGAGTGCACAGCCAATATAAAGAATTTTCCAGATAACCAGACTCTGATCAAGCGCATGATGATTAAATGTGCAGATGTAGCAAATCCATGTCGCCCCCTAGAGCTGTGTATCGAGTGGGCAGGGAGGATTTCAGAGGAGTACTTTGCACAGGTATGTGTATTTTTATAATTTGACCATTATGCACACCTGCTGGTCTGCTGTTCCACACAGAGGATGCCTGGCATCACTCTGGGGTCCAGATACATGCTTTTTGTCCCCAGTCAGAACTGGCCCCTCACTTTCATGCAGAAGATTTCACTCCAGTTAAAGTTAGTTAGTTTGCTTACATAAAGCCTGCAGTACAGAAATGTGGAAAAGATGGTTTACACTTTCAACTTTGTCTGTCCAAAACAAAATTTTTTGATTAGCCTTAGTCAATTTAATTGGTTGAAATTCAAGACCATCACCACCATAGCTTATAGGCCCAGTGCCTTCCCTGAAAAAAGCAGGAAGATCCATGCCAGATGAAGCCCTCAGCAGCTGACCCTTTCTCTTCTAATATGACACCTGAACTATTGTCATGCAGGCCAGCACTGCAGGCATGCAGGCAGTGTAAATACTTACCACAGGGGATCTCTCCAGACAGAACTGGAAATTCACCTTCCTTTCTTAATATTCAGGTTTTTCTAACACAAATGAACTGGCTTCAATGAAAATGAAACACTCTTTGAGTTCCTAGTATTTATTTGCCACTAATGGTGTGGAAATCAGCAGCTGTTACTGGAGAGACAGAAAAATGAGCCTGCTTGCTATTCAAATTCAGATCATGTGCTGGTTATTACTGAAAGAAAACTTTAGTTAGTGCCTGGGACATGTCTAAATTTAATTTTAATCGTAGTGAATAATCTGATCATTTCCTAGGTAAGATCAAGGATCACTTGGGCTGTATCTCCCTAGTAGTAAAGGTATCTCGAGCTATGTTTAAATTAAGTTTTAGGCACTAATCTACTTGCAGCAGTGTGAGGTGCTGAGAACTGTTCTGCTCTTCATTCATTTCATCTGGCAATTCTGGGAATTGCTCTGCTGCCAATTCCAGCAATAGGTGATGCCTATTCTACTTAAAAAGTTTTTGGTTTTTATTTGTTTTTAAATTCTAAGACTGTTGAGGTGATTGGCTCCTCCCCCATACCAAGTGCAACAAAACCACTCCATTGTAAACACAAGAGTCAGAGGGCATAACCTTACTTCTATTCATCTTATAACCTGACACAAGCAGAGAAAGTAGCAATAGGAAAATACTTCCTAGTTAAAAGACAAATAGTTTGAAACAGCCACTAGAGATGTGGAAAAAATTGAGAGAACAAACCTGTCTTCTGCCAAAGGACTCTGCAACCCTATTTTCCATTTTTAGCTGGTGTGCCCTCATCACCAGGTTAGAGCATTCTGTCTCGACAGAGCTAAAAGCAATCAGAGCACTACAGTAATAGAGTATTTCTGAAAGGGAAGAGAAGTTGATTTCAGTCACTGTTCCAGATGAAATAAAGAACAATGAAAGTAAAGCAGTTCACCTCAGGGTGAACTAAGGTTTGTCTCAAATCCCCTACTGCAGCTCATAGAGTCAAAAAAATTGTTTTGGTTGGAAGGGACCTTCTAATCCCGTATCTTTTCTTACTCCAGCATGGAAGCCAGCAAATCTCAAAGGGTTAACTGGAGTTTTGTTTTCTTAGACTGATGAAGAAAAGAGACAGGGCCTGCCTGTTGTAATGCCAGTATTTGACAGAAACACATGCAGCATCCCCAAGTCTCAAATTTCCTTCATCGATTATTTTGTAACAGATATGTTTGATGCGTGGGATGGTAAGTATTTCTGCTTTTTTCTTCCTTACTCTGAGGCAGAGATTTCTACAGACTAAAATTAATAATCTCAAACTCGCCTTGAATCCATTTTTTTTTTTTTTCTGAGGTGGTATCTTATATAAGCAGTGTAGCATGGGATCTAAGCAATAATGCTACTGAAGCCCATTTCAGTGCACACACCAGCTTCATGGAAATTGAGAACTTTCCTTCTTTATGTAGATTTGAAAGAGTAATGGCTTAAAGCTAAGCTTTTCTTCAACTAGGTCTTTTTTTCCTTTAGAAATGTGTTTCTTCTGAGCAGCAGAAACCAAGACCACAATGTTCGCATGTTAGCATAATTTAATAAAGTACTTATAAATTAAGAAAGGGATTTGCTTGAAACAAAAAACAGACTGGAAAAAACCCCAACAAAACCCCAAAAACAACTTTCCCCTTTTAGCATTAGCTTACAGCTGAAGGAACAGAAGACAGGAGGAGAATGCCAACTGCAGGCAAGGTTGGGCTGTTCTTCTGCATATTCTGTGTACATAGTACAACTCTTTCACCTGTTCATTTCAGCATTTGCACATCTTCCTGTTTTGATGCAACACCTGGCTAGCAACTACAAACACTGGAAAACACTGGATGAGTTAAAGTGCAAGAGTCTCAGGCTCCCATCAGAAAACAACAACTGACACTAAGGCAAGAAAAACAGACCTCCTGATACACCAGTTTCACTGTGAATCACTTACTGACTTGGCTACAGGAGGGATGGTGTTTCCTTTCCAGTGAAATTAAGACTGTGGGGCAAGAAGGAAATAGATTATTCATCCTTTTTAAGGTTACCTGAATCCTACAGAAAAAATGTTTTCAAAAAGGGTACATAATCCACAGATAAGTGCTCTTTGGAAATAACATTTTGTGGCAGAAAATACACTTCTGAAACTAATTTCTAATACTGAATATGCATTTGTCAAATCTTGTAGTTGATATAACTGTATTCACTAACACTTAACATGACTGTTTCTTAGACAGGAGTAATCTATTCACTAGTAGAATAAGAATAGATTGACAAATTAGCATAAAACCTTCCACTTATCTAGCACAGATTTGCTCAAATTCTATTCACATTCTCTAAATCACAGTTCTGAAGAGAACATGCACAGCAGAACAAGTAACCCTTGATAAATTAGATACAGTCAAAAATAAATTCCGCACCAGTTAGGATAACCTTATAGAAACTAGCTCTCACAGCACTACTTGTTCTTTATTCTTTCTATAAAAAAATCTTGGTAGGAGCCAAATTCCCTTAAAATTGGTCATATAAAAAAAATAAAATAGCATTTTCTCTATAACTGATGCCAACCACATGTCTCTCTGACATCTAGAGATGTTACCATGCAAAATTTCATCAAATTTTACACAAAATTCCTTGTGGCACTTGGTCAACATCTTTTTTTATAAAGCAGTGTTTGTACACATGGTCATCAATTTTATTAAACAGATCTAAATTTTATGGTAAGTCCATGTATTGTGCAACTTACTTCTAGAATGAACATGTCATTTTATAAGAAAGTTTCCAGGTTATAAATTATAACAGCATTATGATTTGTACTGCTTTTTCCCTCCTAATAAAATGCTGATTTGTTTTGTTATGTAAAAAGTATTTCAAAAGATGTAAATAAGTTAGAAATCAAACATAGTTTTTCATTAGTTTTAAGATATGAAATTTATGCTAAAGCTTCCAAAGCACAAATGCCTATTTTTGTACATCTCATTTTAATCACATGCAGAACATGGACATGAGTTCAAATTTTAAACTACTCTCAGATAATTCCATTAATACATACTAGAACTGCTGATTTTAAACACTGTGCACTCCAGGATACAGGCAAGTGCATCAAAGCTGTGGCTACAGTTGAAGAAGCAGTTCACTATTCATTAAAAGGGAAGGTCTTGAACTTAATCTTTACCTCCCCTATGCTGTATCAAGAATTGAACCCAGTAAAGGGAAAAACGACAACCAACCAAAACAAACCAACAAACCAACCAAAAACACAAAAACAAACCAAAAAAAAAAAACCACCACCAACACACACACACACCAAATAGCATTTAGATTGCTATGAAAGAAAAGTGACAATGACCATTGTTTACTGCAAGTAACTTACATACTGTGCCAACTTCTTTTGTATGTTTTGTACCAAGTTCTGTAACAAACAGAAACATTCATAAAGTGTGTGTGCAGAGAAATGTAGATAAGCTATATTTTTGTTAGAATTATAACAGAACCTGACTTTTGTCATAGCTAAGGCAGGCTGCTGTGTATTAAAATGCTGCATTGTGTATATTCAAGGAATGGTGTTTCTGGTGAAGTACGTTTATTCATTCTTACTATCTATTGCAACATGATCTTCAATGAATTTCTATTCAGAAAAGTTGAACCTTTTTGGTTTTTTTTCAATATGATAAACTGTTTGCTTTTGCCACTCCTTTATTTAGAACTTGTGCTCTTGATGGTTGTACCTTAACTATTCTGGTGACTGAACTGGTCACTACAGCTTGCATTAGAGAAAAGAATTTCACAAGATTCAAACCTTTGTCATCTTACTTTGTTAAACACAGCAACACTGTGAGACCACACCATTGTAAAACTTTTCAGTTCATTATTTTTGTCACACCTGTCACAAGGAAGAAACTGAATGATGGAAGGAACTTAAGAAATAAAGTTCAGCTCAGTTCTGTTTCACAAGTTAAGGCATTAGTGTGGAATCGGTGTATTTGTTGCAAGATCATGTTTTACTTCCCAAAGTCAGAGACTAAGGAAGAAAGTCGGTGTAGAAATATGTCCTCTTTAAGAGCAAAAGAAATCAGCATAGATTAATAATCATCTCCCAGTTGCCTCAGATCTCCTAGATTCTAACCTGTCCAGTTGACTAACAGCTGCTTGTTTCATGCTACTGTCAGTGCACAGATACATAAACCAGCCACCTCAAGAGTTGCACAAGATTAAGGGTAGATCTGATAAAAGATATTTCCTTTCATTATATGAACATATGGAATTCTGCACAACTGTGAGGTGGAAAAAGAAATTTAAAAGAGCACAAGGTGGTAGTTTTCTAATCTGGTCAATTTAATTTTACCCATTGCCCTTCCCAACAGCAAGTGACAAACTTTTTTAACAGGAGAGGGCTGGTATAATGTTCATTGTTATGCTGGAAGTTCCATTTGTAAAACAAAGAACTCAATTTAATACTTTCAACCCAACCATCTTTAAAGGAAGAGACCCTTGGGAGATCTATTACCAATGGAGAGTATCTGAGAAAAATGGCACTTTTGATAGATAGAAGTATTTATACATGGATGTAGGACTATTTAAGGCTGAATTACACACCTGTAAATGCACAGTGAGTTTTGTGACTAGAGCTGTTCAGTTAAGTAGGTCTGCTTCTGTATCAGGTATTACTTAGAAGCAGTCACATAAAAATGAAATAGTTGTTTTAATGGTATAGGAAAGAAGAGATAGTAAAAAGATGATGTTCCTTCTCTCTAGGTTATAACTGATGATAGCAGCAGCCTCTCCAAAAAAAAAGACTTCTAAGCTTTCATTGCAAAGTTTTAATAACAATGTGTGAACTTTATATACAACTAAACAAGTTATTTCTCAATTGAAACAAGGAATAAAAGAGTCAAAGAAAAACTGATCTCCCCAGCTTGTCAGGAGGCAGTCAAAAATTACATGTTTTTTATTGCTTTGGGGCTTTTGTTTCATTTGGGATTTTTCCTGCTCCTGTTTAGCTTTCAGATTACTGCTGCCATCTCAGACTTGAAAAAGGCATTATGTACTTAAGAAACCTTTTATTTTTTAAACGCTAAAATACTATGTATCCTTACAAATTTGGTGCAGATTTCTCCAAAGTCAAACTTCAGCTGAGAATTTAGTATTTATCTGGCAGAAGTGTTCTGCAACTGATACTGCTTAATAAAGTATTCTACATCCTGAAAATCCATGGTAAGGCCAGCCCTTATTATTAGACACAAATTAATTTGATGAATGCACTATGGAAAGACTAAGCTAAACCAATCACCTTCATGCTAGACATGGTAATGGTGCTGTATAAACTCTAGTAGTGTAGGTTAACCCACAGTAAATTTGCAGCTACTGCAAGCAAAGAGTCTCTATATACTTTGCTTTGCCTAAAATTAAACCCTGACAACCTGGTATTGCCTACTTTTCTTTCTTGCTCTTACCCTTGCTGCAGGATAGCAACTTCAAATGCAAAGATTCTATTTGAGAACTGTTTGTTTGGGGCTTTTTTTGTAGATACATAAATCTGATCCTCCAGTGACTAAAGTTTAGCATTACGTAAAGCATAAAGCAGGAAGCCTCAGATTTTTTTCTGTGCCTCCTTTTTGCACATAACACTGTGAAATGCCCCAGCTGCTTTAGTCATGATCTAAGGATTTCACAAATCTTAATTCTGACACCCACCCATGACATTTTTAAGCATTAGTCAATGAGTCATCATTATCTTCAGTCTTTAAAGAGAACACCACTTCTGCTGAGTAAGACAAGTAAGTTTCAACGTGCAAAATTCTCCTTTGAAAAGAGTAGTAGCGAATAATAAAAATTCCAATATAACACATGACATTAAGTGTAAACCTTACTGGTAGTCACATTCCCAGTAGCTCAGACTTTCCTCTGCATTCATATTTAACACGCATCAAGTTTATACATATATAGCCTGTGTCTGAGCAATTTAAAAGTTGAGCTGCAAATCCCCATTTTGCGCCAGTTTTTGAAACAGCGTTAAACTGCGGAGTCTAGATTCTCGTTCTCCATCCTTCCACAAAATAATAAGGTGGTCAGCAGAGCATGTAGCCAGTCCCAGTTCACCAAAGTGCAGGAACATCTGCAACGAAACAGTTATTACTTCCATGATGCTCACATGAGATTTTGTCAGCTTACTTAAATGATCGGTGTATAGCTGGAGTAAGCAAATATGGGTGTCTAAAATGCTTCTGCTTGAACATAGGCATGCAAAATTGCAATGTATATTTTCCTGTATGTTCGAGATAATCATCTCTACATGAAAGCAGTTCTGAAATGGCACTTCACACTGAAAGATCTCAGTTTAGAAAAAGCAGTAAAGCCCTACAGAGAAGGAAGCTAAGGTACAGCTTATTGAAGAAACTTGTTCCAAGTCAGCAGTAGAAGAGCAAGTGACTTGCATGAACTCTGATCTGGCTTCTTAGAAACAGAAGTTGCTGCTCTGTTCACAATCACTGCTGAGTTCACTCAGGTACATTGTCCCCTTCCCACACACCACCACAGGCTACCATCACCAGGTCTGAAAAGATCAAAGAGTAAACAGTTGTGGCAGACATCAGCACATGCCTGGTCACACAGAAAAAGACAAACCAGCAAGAACTGCAACACAGGAGAGAAATACAGCAGCAGGGGAGGCATTTTTCAAGAGCAATGGTGCTGACAAGTCACGTAGTCATCCCTGACTTTGGAGACCTCTACAAGGCTGCCTAAAATTAGCCACTAATTGCAGCTCAATACAACAACCAATGTAGCAAAGTCACATGATGCCACTATGTCATGCTTGCAGTGTCCTGACTTTTCAACTTGTTGAATGGATCTGCCCAGGGAAAGCATTCAGGCCAAGGACCATGCAACAGCCTACACGCTCTGGGAACAGCCACCTACTAGCTATCCAGTTCCAGCACTGTGGCCAAGTCCACATCTTTGACCATCACATTTCATCACTACTCAACATTTCTAGCCTCAGCTGCTCCAGTCTGACCAGTTTAAAAGCAAAAATATGTAAGAAATCACACCCAACATCACCTCATAACGTCAGTTACTCCTTGGCTCTGCAGCATCCAAGCAAAGAGCCAACAGTCAGCACAAAACACAGCAGCAGCAAGGGTAAGTTCAGTGGCTGAGCACTAGATTGAAGTGGACAGGGGGTTCCCAGAGCCAGGGATACCCAAGGCAGAGCAGGGACCCACCAGAAGCCAGTAACCTGTGGGGAGCACTGCCAACAGGAAAAAGAAAGGATATTCCAGTACCAACAGTAGGTTGCAGTGAGTGCCCAGACCCATGTCCTGATGTAGAGATAAATACCTGCACAGGTTGGTGATCTCTTATGCCAGGTGGCTGAGTTGCAAGAAAGAGTCATAAGGCTACACAGCATTAGAGGAGCTGAAATGCAGATAGATGGTTTCAAAACCACATTCCAGTAGCAGACACCACCGAGAAAGAGGCACCTTCGACCCTGGTGACCCAAAAAGCAGGACTGCTTCATCCTCCACCCTCTAATACCACCACCAAATACAGATACAAAGTTTTAACAGCTACAGACACCCACAAACAAGCTCTACATGGAGAAACTTCACCAGTAGCACATAGCAGATACCATAAAAAGAAACAATGTGTGTTCATAGTGGGTGACTCTGTTAAAGGGCACTGAGGCATCCATCTGCTGACATAAGAGGGAGTCATGAGAGGTATGCAACCTTCTGGGAGCTAAGATCTAAGATACTGATGAGAGGGTGCCACAACTTGTCAAGAGCACCAGCCATGATCCACTGTTAGTCTTCCATGTGGGCATGAATGACACTGAGCCAGAACCTGGAAGACTGTGAAGCAGTGGGGGTGCAAGTGAAAAACACTGGTGCCCAAGTTATCTTTTCTTCCCTCTTACCAGTTAGAGGGAAAGGCTCAGACAGATATAGACAAATAAGGAGTATTAACTCCTGGCTATGTGTCTGGTGCCATTGCAAAGGTTTGGGATTTTATGACAATGGAACATTCTGACGACTATAACTGTTGGGAAGGGCTGGAATTCACCTGTCTCAAAGAAGGAAATCTCTGGGAGTAGGCTGGCCTGCTTGGTGAGGTGGGCTTTAAACTGAAGGATCTGGGGGAGTGTGGTCCAAGATGCTCATGCCATTGCATCCAGTTGGGCAATAAGCCAGGCTCACACAGCCTTCTAAGATGACATCCAGAAGGCCAGCCACCTCGAGGGTGTGTATGACTATAGTGGATCCTCTTGCACCCCACCAGGGAAACATTCTTGCTCATTTAAGTCTCTGAAATGCTTGTACACCAATGCACACAGCATGGGGAATGAATTGGAAGATCTATAGATATGGGTGCAGACACAGGGCTACGATCTCCCTGCAATTACAGAGACGCAGTGGAATAGCTCACATGCCAGGAATGATGTCATAAATGGCTATGTACATTTAGGATAAAGACAGGCCAGCAAGGTGGTGAAGTTGTTCTTTATGTGAGAGAGCAACAAGTTCTGCTTAGGCAGAGATGTTGAGAGCTTATGAGTAAGAATTAAGAGGCAGGCTAACAAACCCACTGATGTGAGTGTTTACTACGGGCCACATGATCAGGAAGAGGAAGTTGATGAGGCCTTCTGCAGGCAGACAGAAGTAGCCTCACCATCCCATACCCTGGTTCTCATGGGGGATTTCAACCACTCTGATATCTGCTGGAAAGGCCGCACAGCAAGGCACACACATACAGGAGGTTCCTGCAGAGCACTGACAATAACTTTTTGACATAGGTGACAGAGTAGTCAACAAGGAGAGGTGTGCTGCTGGACCCTGTACTAACAAAGATGGACTGGTTGGGAATAACCTTGGCTGCAGTGACTATGAGATGGTGGAGTTCTCTATGAGTAAAGAGAAAAAAAAAAGGCAACTAGAGAAGGTAGGAGACCTCCACAGATATGCAAGAAGCTTCTGGAAAAACTCAAGTAGAAGAAGGAAGCCAGGAAGTCTACAGTATGTGGAAAAAAGGACTAGACACTTGGGACAAATACAGGAACATTGTTAGAGTATGTTGGGATGCTATGAGGAAGGCCAAGGCCTTCTTGGAATTAAATCTGGCAAATGATAGACAAGAAGAGCTTCTTCAAGTACATCAGTAGTAAAAGTAAGACTATGGAAAATGTGGGCCTACTCATAGAATCATAGAATCATTAGGGTTGGAAAGGAGCTCTAGGATCATTGAGTCCAACCTTCATCCTCGTGCAACTGGCCTTGGCCCATTGGTCCAGCCTGTCCAGGTCCCTCTGAAGAGCCTCCCTAACCTCAAGCTGATCAATGCACCCACCCAACTTCATATAATCCGCAGACTTACTTAAGGTGCACTCAATCCCCTCATCCAGATGATTAATAAAGATATTAAAGAAAACAGGCCCCAGTACTGAGCCCTGGGAACACCACTTGTGACCAGCCACCAACTGGACTTAACTCTATTCACCACCACTCTTTGGGCCCAGCCATCCAGAAAGTTTTTCACCCAGCGAAGTATTCACAAATCCAAACCATGAGCAGACAGTTTCTCCTGGAGGTTGCTGTGGGAAATGGTGTCAAAGGCATTCCTTAAGTCCAGGTACACAACTTCACAAAAGGCAAGAAGGAGGTCCTAGGAAATTACAGACCAGTCAGCCTCACATCCATCCCTGGAAACATGATGGAACAGCTCATTCTGGAGGCCATCTTTAAGCACACGGAGGAAAGTTATCAAGAGTAGTCAGCATGAATTCACCAAGGGGAAATCATGCTTAACTAATGTGATAGCCTTCTATGATGGCATGACAAGATGAGTAGATGAAGAGAGAACAGTGGATGTTGTCTACTTTGACTTCACCAAGGCTTTTCACACTGTCTCAAGAGTGTCTAACATCCCCATAGGGAATCTCAGGAAGTGGGTTAGATGAGTAGAACATGAGGTGGATTGAGAAGTGGATGAATGATAAAGCTCAGAGAGTTGTGATCAGTGGCACAGAGCCTAGTTGGAGGCCAGCAGCTAGTGGTGTTCCCCAGGGGTCAGTACTGGGTCCAGTCTTGTTCAACATACTCATCAATGACTTATATGAAGTGTATGAAGACTTGTATGAAGTGTATAGAGTGCACTCTCAGCAGGTTTGCTGATGATACAAAACTGAGAGGAGTGGCTGACATACCAGAAGGTTGTGCTGCCATTCAGCAAGATCTGGACAGGTTGGAGAGTTGGGCAGAGGGGAACCTAATGAAGTTTAACAATGGCAAGTCCAGAGTGATACATCCAGGGAGGAATAATCCCATTCACCAGTACAGGTTAGAGGCAGACCCACTGGAAAGTGGCTTGCAAAGGAATTGGGAGTCCTGGTGGACAACGAGTTACCTATGAGCCAGCAGTGTGTCCTTGTGAACAAAAACAATTGTATCCTGGGGTGCATTAAGAAGAATGTGACCTGCAAGTCAAGGGAGGTTCTCTTTGACCTCTAGTCTGCACTGGTGAGGCCACATCTGGAGTACTGTGGCCAGTTCTGTGTTCCTAGTTCAACAGAGACAGTGAACTACTGGAGAGAATCCAATGGAGGCTACAAAGATCACTGGGGACTGGAACATCTCTCTTATGAGGAAAGGCTGAGACACCTGAGGTTGTTTAGTCTGGAGAAGCAAAGGCTAAGAGCGGATCTTACTAATGTTTATAAATATCTAAAGGATGGGTGTTAAGCAGATGGGGCCAGACTCTTTTCAGAGATGCCCAATAATAGGACAAGGAGCAGTAGGCACAAACTGGAAGACAGGGAGTTACACCTCAACATCAGGAAAACCTTTACTGTGAATATGATGGAGCACTGGAACACGCTGCCCAGAACTGTTGTGGAGTCTCTTTCTCTGGGGGCTTTCACAACCCACCTGAACACATTAATGTGCAACCTGCTCTAAGCAAACCTTGCCTTGGTAAGGTAGTTGAAGTAGGTGACCTCCAGAGGGTCCTTCCAACCCCTACTATGTGATTCTGTGATATGCCTCTCACCTCCTTTGCTATGCCTCTTGCTGAATTACACACTGTACTCCCTCTCAGACAGCAAGTGTCCATCCTGATAATAGGGCCTCCTCCAACAGTTTTTCAGCAAGATAGATGGTAGAGAGGGTCATAAAGCCTTGCGGAAATCCCTGTAGCAGATAGGTTCACTTTAGCTATTAGTGAAAAGCTTTCAGCTTTTGACAGTAGCAGCTCTGAAATCCAGACAGTTCAACAAATACTTGTGAGTAGAACTACTCCAGAACCACACCACTCCTGACAAGAATGCGTATAAAATTCCACCACAAGGAAACGATTTGTTACTCCAGCATGTCTGTCAAACACAAAAACATGTGGAGGGAAAATGCCGTTTAGAACAAAACCATACTGTATTACACAGACAGAAGCAAAGAATGGTACTCGATCTAAAATTAAAAGACCTTCTTAGCCCTCTGTGCTGTGAGCCTTAAGAAATTCCTGAATGGGTTTTGTATTATAGGATCCCTTGTTTGGATTATATATTTAAGATGAAATCTGAACGAAACACAGATTTCCCAGCTATACTGTTTGCAGACTACAAAGAAACCAAATACCACACCAGACTAACTGTAGCATATACATGTATATCTGCACACACAGTGCCCTTTGAGTTCTCATTAGGATTTTAAGTTAGCATGTATTATTGTTTTCATACTGAAGTATACCACACAATCAGTGTGCTTCCAGCTTCTAGAGCCAGAGAGTCAAAAGTTACAGCTGTTTAAGAAACACTGCCAAAATAACATTATTAAGTGAAAATCAGTCTTTTCTTCTTCTTACTAAAGCTGACCTACCTGCAC
>JANHGN010022076.1:49534-74903 GCA_024605025.1 Megaceryle maxima | reverse complement strand
TTTTTTTAATTTTTTTTTTTAGAAAAACGAAAACTTTAATTTCAATGGATGAGATAGGAGCTATTCCATATAAAATGGTAGGAAAGAAAATAAAATAATAAAAAAAAAAACCCCACTGTATTGAGTTGCAGATGAAAGTTTTCAGCAACATATTTGAAGGCCAGGGAGGAGGAAGAGGAGGAGGATCTCAAATATGCAATACCCACTTCTCTCTGTTGCTGCCAGGGCTCTTGAGCCTGTGGCAAGCCCATTCTCACTTGCTTTACAGGGTTTGGATCAGGCAGTTGCTGCCAGACAAGACATACTTGTTTTCAGCTGTTTGTTTTTCTTTGGCATCAAGTGGAATGTTTGTAAATGAGCTGTTGGTGACACCCGAGTGACTGTATTTTATTTGAATTTTTTTTTTTCCCCCCTCTTACCTTGAAGATTTTTTGGGCTTTAGCCTACATGTGTACAGAATATATGCTCTTCCCCTCTTTTTATTTTTATTTCATACAACATACACCACTCGCTGTGTATTCTTTTCTCCCGCTGCCGAAGGGTTATTGCATTTGTCATCTCCTTTTGCCATGTGGGGTGAGATGTGGTATTTGTTAATACACAGCAGAGATGGCACTTCCACATCTGTGAAATGATGTACTTTAGAAAGTCATCCGAGGTGAAAAGTGCTACGTAAGGGTAAAATGTTATACGCCTGAAACGATGTCCATTGAGCAATGATCATCTCAAGCACTCACCTCTGCAGGTCCTGGGGTTTGCCACCCAATCTCCCATGCTCAGATTAACTTGGTAGTCTTAGCCAAGCACCCTGTGTGGGTGGCTATCTGTGTGAGAGCAGAGAAGTGCTGGCTCCTACATGCTAAAATGGGATTTTTTTTATTATTACTTTTTTTAACCTAAAGAAAACTATATTCCATTGTTATTACCTTCATTCTCAAGCTGTGTTTATACTCCAAAAATTGCAAGACTAGTTTCCAGCAATAGCTGCTGATAGAAAAGATTACCTCTATTTTGAGTATTTTATTGGATTGTTCAATAGCACTTTTCTGTTATTTGCTGTGACTGGAGGGTCTGACTGGGGGGCACTGGAGCCTAGAGGTACCAGCACCCCCTTGGCTACCACCCCCAGGCAGCACTGCAGCCTTGAACGGGCTGCGGGCAGAGCTCTCCCTGCTTTTGTGTCTGGGTTACTGGAGAGCAGCTCAGTCGTGGGGGGGTGGCTCAATGGCCTGTCCTTCGTGGAGCTTGAACTTGGCACATCGCACACGTCACATGGTGGGGAGCTGAAGAAATGTGTGGTGAGATCTGGTGATGTGGAGCTGCCTGCGAGGAGCAGGCGGCTTCTTCAGGACCCCTCTTGCCTGCATGGTTAGGATTTGGTTTGGGGTTGGTTTTTTTTTTTTTCCCCCGCTGTTTTCAGTGCTGGCTCGAGGAATACTTTGCTGACCCGGCTGCAAGAGGCTCACTTCTGCTCCTGGCTCACACATGGGGTGCAGAGACAGAGCTAATCCCGTTAGGGCGCGAGACTGTCCAGCAACAGAGTCCTCAGCGGAGCGTGTGACATGCTCACAGTTGTGCCAGTCCACTGGCCAAACTGCATCCTTGGCTGCGCTGGGGTACGGAGCAGGAGGGATTGGGGCTGGCATGGCAGCTTGAGGAGGGAGAGGGATGCTGGTGGCCTGAGCCAGGCTCTGCCATCGCCCACCACCTTCCCGAGAGCACCCAGCCAGGAACTCGCACGGTGCTGGATGTCGAGCGCTGCAGCCCCTTTGCCGCTCGCTTCTCCCCCTCTCCCCTTTCTGGCAACATCAGAGGGCGCTCCATCATCTGTGCTTATTTTTTAATCGTCGTCATTTCGGTTCGGTGGTGGGATTTGCAGGCACAGGGTGGAAGTTCCTCTCAAACAGGCAGGAGGACGGGCGATAACAGAGCCCGGTGCTCTGCTGTCGGCACCACGGTTATTATCTGCTGCTGCTCGTCCAGCCAGGCTGGTGTCCATTGGTTGTGGCTTTGTCTTTTTGTTTTGTTTGTTTTTTTGAGATAGTAAATCTATAGCATCGAATCAAGGCTCCAGACTGGGATTTTCAAAGCTGTCTGAAGGGGTGCCTGTGTCTAATATTAGCCGGAGTTTCAGTCCCAATCCCCTGGAGACTCTGGATTGATGGGGAGAGGAGCCCTCCGTCCCACTCGGCCGTGCCGTGTCCCACACACCGGCTCCTGCTGAGAAGGCACATCCCAAAAAAAACCCAAATGTACTCACCTTGTGCTGTCATGTGAGTGGCGCAGGATGAGGCCAGTGATCACCGCTCGGATAAAAACCCCGTGGCTTCTCGTGAGCGAGCAGGTCCTGAGAGGCAGGAGCAGCGTGGCTCCCACAGCCGGGTACCGGAGGCGATGTGCCGAGCACACGCTCCGCTGCGGGCGGTTAATTCACCTCCAGCGATTCCTCCCGAGCGCGGCAATCTGTTTTGGCTTTAACAGTGTACTTTTTAGTTACTGGAGGAGGTTAAGTAACTCTGCTGATCCATCCTGTTGTTAAGTGAAGGTAGCAGGGTGCCAACAATTAAAGAAGTAATTGTTCAATTGGTTCTGCAATAATACTCATTGATTCTTTGTTTGAAGTGATTCGCTTTTCAATCCTCTTGCATTTAGAGATCTTGTTTCACCTGTGTCAAGGCAAGTTCAGGAAACCTAATTAACTGGGTTTTGTTTTTTATAATTAGGTCCCTAAAATAATTCATAGGTGGTGTTAATAACCCCATTTAAAAATCTATTAAGCTTTTGGAAAAGTTGGACAGAATCCTCTGTACTGTTTTTTTTTTTTTCTTTTAATTTTTTTTCTCCTCTTCCCTCCTCCTTTTCCCCTTGGAGATGTGGTGCTTCTCCCTTTTACAGCGCACTAATTAAAAACAGTAGGATTATGGTGGGAAATAATATGCATGTGAGGTTATCATCCACAGGGCAAAAGGAGGCTGCTGCCTCTTTTTCCCCGCCTCGCTCCGAGGTACACTCTACATCTTTAGCCGGAGCTGGCAGAGTTCATTAAGGGACAGATTGCCTGTGCACGCTGCAAGGACCCTTGGCATTTGCGAGGCTGCAAGCCGGGTCCAGAAGGGAAACGACAGGAAGAGATAATCTGTGGAAAACGTCGGGTTTGGATCATCCGCTGTGCCTTCTAAAAGGCAGATTTCCTTTTATGGGAGACCCTCCCCAAAAGACTGTCTGCAGGAAAGGATTTTGAGGCCCGTAAACATTTGTCCCGGTCTGCTCCAGCCCCCCTGCCCTCCCCACCTGGCCATCTCGGGCCTCGTGACGGCTCTTCCTGGCAGCGCGGTGGTGCCGGGGCCGTGCCGCGCTCGGCGGCAGCCAGCTCTAGCCGTGGGGAGCGTTTGTGCAGCCAGTCCCGGCTCACTCGCAGCGCTGCACCTGAACACACATTTAGACTCCTTTTAGCGGGAGCGAGGAACCAGCTGCCCCATTTTGCACGAGCTGGTGACCGGGGAGAGGCTTCTGCTGGGTTATTTTCTTCCCTCCGCTGGAGCTCTCGCCAACCATTGCAGATGGAAGTTGTCCGGCCGTCTGTGCTGGTTGTGCGCGCTCCTCCGTGGCACCGCCGCCTTCGTTTAAGGGCTTTGCTGCCATCTGTGAGTGGGCCCAGCTCCCTTAGGCTGCTGCGGCGTAACGCAGGGGACCACGTGCCCTTTGGGATGCCAAGACTCTCCGACATGGATCCTGTGAGGAATCTGAAGGAAATGCTGCCTCGTGGCTCGTGCACAGACGGCCGCCAGCTTTGGGCGCAGGAGCGCGTTCTCCCGCCTCCTCCTAAGGAGGTGTCTGTCTGTCTGTCTGACAACAGATATCCCAGTAAGCTTGTGGGAGCCCACGGGGCGGGACGCTTCCCTGCTGGATGGTCAGTGTGCGTGTGAAGGCTTTGCCTCAGAGCTCGAGTTTTGCCGCTCGCCCCGTGCAGGGGCTGTGTAAATTCCAAGAGGAGATGTAGCAGGATGATTTTCTAGTTAAAGCTGGCACTACCTGCATCATCTGCCCTTAGCATCCTCAGGGAAAGCTGCAAACCACTTCTTGCCTGGCAGAGCTGAGATGATGGCTCAGAAGTCCAATATGACCTTCTCTGTGAGCTCTGAGGCATGTCACACATCCTGAGCGAGCTACAAGAACAGTATTTTTCCAGCAGCACCACCACCACACTTTCTTCCTGAAAGTCAAAATGTAAATTTTTTTATTACCCCTCATGAATGTGACAAAGTCCTACTTAAAAATGTAAAGACTCCCATCTTCACATGCACCGTAAAGGCCTTAGCATTCCACGTGAAGCCTCCAGACTGTTGATTTATTATCGAGCTACAACGGCTAGAGCGGGAGAGCGAAGTTAAATCTATGGAAGTGGCTGATGTGACAAAATTAACAGTTGTCAGCAGCAGAGAGGGGAAGCAACCGAAGGCGAATGTTAATACTCAGCAAACTGTGGCATGGGGAAGTGAAGTTGACTTCACACTCTGGTTGCAAAAAGCCTCCTGCAACATCACGGGCAGGGCGAGGGGGGATGCTGAGGAGCCAGAGCAGCGATGCTGGGAAGAGGCTGCAAGGAAATGACCTGAAATTGAACCAGGGGAGGTTGGGGCTGAATATGAGGAAGAATTTCTTTACTGTTGTCAGGCACTGGAACAGCCTGCCTGGGGAGGTGCTGGTGTCACCATCTTTGGAAGGGTTTAAGAGCTGGGTAGATGTGCTTGGCGATGTGGTTTAGTGGTTTGGATAGAGATAGGAGGAAAGTTGGAGTGGATCTTGAAGGTCTCTTCCAGCCGAAATGATTCTATGACAGTCTGCAGCCTTCCTGGGGGGGGGAAATGATGGAAAGAAAAGGTGGAAAAGCCCCCCACAGCCCTGTCCCATCAGCCCCCCTCGCCCCGATGGCGTGAGATGATTTCCTTAGGGAGGAGCGGTCGCTCTGCAGGGGCACTCAGGCAGTGTTCCTGTTGATATAACTTGGCTTTGGGCATGAATGGCAGGAGAATTTTAGGCTGAGACAAGGGGATAGTTCAAGGGGGAAAAAAAAAAAAAAAAAAAATCCAATTTTAGTTGGTTTTGGTTGTCTGTTTTTTTTACTTTGAGCCCAGTGCTGAAGCTCCTGATGTTATTTTTCTGAGCCGACAGGAGGGGGCAGATGTCATATCTTGAAAGCGGATCTGAGATTTGGGGATGAGGTTAATTATGGGGTTATTTGTTACCAACTTCTGAATTGAGATCTTCTGCTGAGTGGGCTGAGTCTGCAGCACGGAGATCGGGAGCCCTTGTCTAACAAAAGGGTGAATCGTGTGCTTGAAATGGTTTATAGCAGCCCGGGGTTAAAGCGGTTTGAGATGTTTGCTGTCACTTTCCAGACTTCAGGCATCTCTCTTTCACCTTGACTTGTGATTTTTGTGGCTTTCTTGTGTACGAATGCCTGTGCCATTCCAGCAGGGCCTCTCTGGTTATTTGTGGTGTTGCTGGCAGGAATCAACCCTCCTGGTATCTGGGAATTTTCCATGTGTTTTGCTTGACCAGCTCTGATAAAACAAATGACTTCCTAGATGGATATTTTAGAGCCAAACTACCTCTTTTTTTTTTTTTTTTTTTTTTCCAAGCAGCACACCTTGAGTCTTTGAAACAAAACACAAGAACTCAGCTGACCAACCTTTTATTGGAAAGCACAGGTCACGCTTTGGATGAAAAGCTCTTCGTGAGACTCCAAAGCGAGATGCTTCCCTACTAATCCTGTATAAAAAAAGGAAAAAGGTTAATACAAGATGAATTGGCCTATATTAGTGAGAATTGCATCATTAGAAGAAGCCTCTTCCTGCAAAATGCCCAAATATAGCTGAATTCACAGATGCATTAGGGTCTTCTGCACTAGGAATATTTGTCATCTCAGAAGAAAGTGGAAGAGGCTGGTTCTTCAATGCCTGACGTGTCACTGCATGCTGTGAAGTGCAAATAGAGGAAGAAAAATTAACACATAAAAGAAATGTACTGTTTCTGCAGGAAAATTAGGTAGTTAAAGCAGAGAGAGCTGGCTTTAAAAAAAAAAAAAAAGAAAGAAAGAAACAAAATAGCAGAAAATAGCAGCAGTATTTTCTTTTTATTTCTTGCCGGGGGGGAAAAATGAGCAAATTTTATATTGCAACTTTCAGTACTCTGAGCTGGAGGAGATAAGACTTTGCACGAGAGGGGAAAATACTTCCTAGAAATAGGTAAAGCTGGAGCAATCCTGCAAGCCCTTTCTTGTTTACAGAGCTGCAGTTCTCAAATGAGCACCGACTGCAAGGCGTGTGCAATCGTAAGGACGGAGGAAAGAGGAGGAGCTGCCGAGTGCTGTTCCATTGCATGCCTGGATTTCTCCCTGGAGAAGCAAGGTGCTCCTCTCTAGCATCCCTGCAGCCTCCCTTCCCTTTTCTCTCCCCTACCCACGTACTTGGATAAAAAGGGGGTCTCAAATTATTGCTCGATTGTGTAAACATTGAGTGAAAAAGAAAATAATCTAATTGTTCTCTTATGAGGCACTATCAGGTACTTTAGATCTGGTGTGTGTGTGTGTGTTCTGCTTCTTGCCTTTGTTTTGTTTTTGAAAAGGATTTTGAAGGCTGATTGACTTCTTGGCTCATCCCTTGATACTATCAGCACTTAGGGATTTAGTTGACTTCAGGGAGAGTTTGTGGGGTTGAGCCAGGATTGGGACTCTGAAGAGCAGAAGCTTTTCTGTGGCTTATGTTCCCAAAAATATGTCCTAGGGAGAGGAGCAGTGCTTGGTTTGGCTTTGGCCAGCCAGGATTAGAAGCTGTCAGGTAGTAGAGCTGTAGCTAAGAAAGCAGCAGGGGAATTAACGCGGTTCCATTGACCTTGGTTTTTGAAAAACAAGCACTGGAAAGGCAGCATCATAGGCATTAAAAAAACCCCCCTCTACTCACCTTATCCTTGTTATGATGAAAAAAGGATTAGTATCTCCTGATCTCACAGTATGCTCTGGGTGTTTGTCCTGTGGCTGATCAAGGCTTTGGGCCACACGAGCTGCGGTGTGAAGTTGGCCATTGCAACTCCCAGACGTGCTGTGTGGTTCAGTCCTGTGTCCTCTTCAGGGCCTGGAGAGTAACCACAGGCAGCGCAAAGCTCTCACTTCAGAATGTCCCAGCGCTACTGCTGCGTGCCGAGAAGCTCTCAACCTCCCGGGGATGCTGCCTGCCAGGGCTGCTGCTGGTGCCTGCCAGGGGTGTGAGCTTCTCACCAAGGTCAGTTTCTGGGGACAGGAGTTTCAGTGGTTAAATGAGGCTTCTTTTGCATCACAGCAGTATCCCTTTTCCCTCCACCGTCTGTACAGTCACACAACCGTTCGCTTTAAACCTTCTCTCTAAGCTTGAAGTGTAGATTTTAAGCTGTAGACGAGCGAGGTGTCCGGCTTTCCCTGCTCCTCCTGTTCTGGTACAACGGGCCCCGCATCTCATCCTGGCCCCGACTGATATCCTGCCAGAAGTCTGGTCTTTGCGGGCAAAGGGCACAAAGGGGCAAGGGGAGACTTGCTCGAGACATCCTCCTGACAGTTGCTTTTAATTGCAAATGGTGTGATTTTAGAAAAAAGAAAAAACCCAGGGGGGAGGGAGAGCTCTTGCTTCAGGCTAAGGAGTGAGAGATTGAAAGCTTGCTGCTGTGGTCATCAGAGGTGAAGAATAAGTCATAAATGATCCAAGGGCAAAGGCCAAATATAGACTGATAGCTGCATTGTTCCCCACAGCCTTGGGAAGGACCTTGGTGCTGCACTGTGCCTGAGGCACCCGTGGGCTTAACCCTTCCCTGCTCGACGCTGCCGACACAGCGGATTCCAGCAGTGGACCCCCCGAGTTGTTCGGCTGGGTGTCAGTGTCCGGCCACGCTGGTGGGTTGTGAATCTCTTGCAGAAGACCGAAGCCTGCTGAGGATTTCTGTGAAGGACAGCGAGGAGAATGAAAAGTTCAGTCTCCCTATTGCTTAAGCAGATACAGAGTTGTTGTGGGTTTGAAACTCTTCTGGGAATATTTGCTCAAAAATGTCCTGTGGTGAATTTCTTTCCCTTATGCCAGGCAAGTTAATGTATTTGCCTTGGTTTATCCTCTTAAAATGAGCACCATAAAAATGGGAGCAAACCTCCCGGTAAATTCCTCGGAAGCTCAAACTCCAGCACTCCTGGCTTTGCTTGTGGTCTGCGTTGGGTGGTGGCGGGTCCCCAGTGGGACAGCCGTGCCAAGGAGAGTCTCCAGGGCATGGTCAGGATTTCCTTGTAAGCCGCTGGGTCGCATGGACTCCCCTGGGGTCAGAGGCATTAGGCACTTCTTTTCTTTCCTCCTGCCTCTCCTTACGCCGGTGCGCAGCGTAGATACTCCTTTCACGTGGTCTCAGTCTTGTATACAGCCTGTGAAAGGCAAGCTGGTGGAGTTGTACCAAGAGACAGCTGGTGATGTGTGAAAGCTGGGCAGGGCTGTTACACCAGCTCATCTCCTTTCAGAGGACTGAATGCTGACCTAGACCCAGGGCTCCACTACCCCATTCCTGTCTTCTCCTGTAGAGCATCAAGCTGGGGCTGAGGAACTGTCCCAGGGGCACGCTGCCATAGATAACAGGCTCACCCCGGTCGGGCTGATGGTCTCCCAAATCTTGACCCTGTTCCTCCACACGGAGCACTTGTGCTGAGCACGGCAACCATCTCCCACCCTCCTGGACAGCTTTCTGCAGCTGGCACCATAGGCATCCATCCATCACTGTCCGTGGTTAATGCTCAAGCCGGCGGTGGCAGACGGCCAGCAGCCATGATACAATCGTCCTGGAGGAGAGAGAAGCTTGTTGGCTTTGTAACTCTGTTTGCCACTCCTCCCCCTTCCCGCTCAAAATGAAACATCTTTTATCTTTAGAAGAAAGTGTAAAGGAAGTGGTTCCCTTAAAATATCTGAGCTGGTGCAAGCAATGCTGTGGGCTGACTGCAGAATTTGGCTGATCTTAAAAGTGTGGGACCTTCTCAGTGGGATGAGATCCTCTGATGGAGGCTTTCCTGTTGAGGTTCCCTCTCCTGATGCTTTCCTCTGGGACAGCAGACAGTCCAGTGCCACCTGGGCTGGGACACTGTTGCTGTCACCTGAGCTATGGGTGTAAAGTCCCCTCTGCCTCAGTTTATCCTTTTCCTCCATATTACAGATGGTAAAAGCTCTTCAGCACCTGGATTTGTGCATTACCACAGTGGATGTGTGTGGGGCTGGGCAAGAGCAAACCCTCCAGCCTAAGTGGAGGGGAGATGAGATCCAGCACCTTCTGTGTACTGTGCATGTGAGTGAGGTGTTGCTCTGCTAGGAATTAAGTTCATTCTTATCTGCAGGGTTGTTTTTTGCTCTGACAGTTTTATTGTGTTGTTTTGTTAGGGTTTTGTGTTGTTTTTGTTGGTTTTTTATTGAAAATTTGAACCCATTGATTTTTCTGCACCAAAATTTCCTCAGCATCAGCTTCACCAAAGTTTAATGGAGGTGCACTAGGAAAGGGATTTTTTTTTTAGCCTGTTATCTTCTAGGAGAGGCAGTGACAGCATTTTCTCCGTTCATTGCCAGACTGGTGTCTTGTGTGTTTTAAACAAACAACCAAAAAACAAACCAACCAAACCACAAAACAACCTTTACTTTTGATGGGGGTCAGCAAGGGGTACAATGGTGTGAGCACACATTTCTTTCCCTTCCATGCCTCGTGATGATGGGATACTTGGGGAGCAAGAAAGCTCTGTAGGGAAAAAGAAGCTCATGCCTCAGCCTGCTGCCGAGCCCCAGCACTGCTGCGGCAGCCCTGTGCCCTGCATGCATTATTCCTCAAATCAAAGGGGAGGAATTGGCGAGAAGAATGTTTAACTGGAGCCTGTGATCCTCAGGTGTGACACTGGGGGCCCCACCGCAATGAGATGCGCAGTCATGCTCTCTCCGAGACGCAGGGTTAAAGATTTGCTTGGGGCCAGTCAATAGCGCGCACTGAGTATCTTCCTCAAGAATGTGTCTGCTCTTTTCCTGCCTCCAAGTAGCAGCACTTGAGTCTCAGTCCCCTACTTGAATCACTGCACTATCTCCACTTCATCAGAAACCAGAGAGTTGAGTCTTTGATGATTGTTGTGACTCACGGTGTCACAGAACTACTTACCCTGTGATTTCAACTTTAATCACTGATCCACTATCTATAGAGCTGCCTGTGGAACAGTTCAAATTGTAATTATAGGAAGCTCATCTGCTGCAAGCCACAAAGCAGGCTTTACCATATGCCTTTAAAGGTGAACTAATGTCATGATGAAATAACTGTGTTTTGCTGCAGATTGATACCACTGGCTGGGAAGTTAACATACAGGATGAAAGCTCTGACATTTTGCAAGCTACACTATCGCACTCTAAGTCATGTTAACCTAACATTCCCCGTTGTTTTACAAGGGATCTGCAGGTAACTGGGGAGTGTCCTCAGATGCGGGGGATGGTGAGGGTGTGTAGGAGCCGGGGGAACGTGCTGGGGTGGGTTACAGAGCTGGGTGGTGGTACTGGTGTAATACAGGCTCGAGAACCTGGACGTGTCCTTTCTTCCTTGCCCCTCACCTGACCTTGATGTTTATTTTGGTCTCCTTTCCCTGTTTTTGAAGGGTATCTGCTAATTTTCTTTTTAGGGTTACTGCTGTCTGCCCCTGCTTCCCCCCTCTGCTCTGGGACGCGTCTCTAGGGGCTGTTTTGTGTCTCCTCTTTGCCCAAGTGCTGAAAACCCTGGCAACTCTGCCCTGCGCTTGGCATTTCCCGTGCTACTAGTGAGGGTACTTGTGCTCCTAACAGCTCCGTGGTTGTACAGGGAGGAGATAGAGGAGGTGTTTGCTCCCTCAACAGGAAAACAACAGCTGCAAGGCACAAAGCAGTTGAGATGTCTTTTCCAAGGCTCTGTGGTGGAGCTGGGCATGGTGTCCCAGTCTTCTACCCGCTGTGCAAGGCACAATGTTCAGGTTGGCTTTTCAGGCAGAGACCTCTCCTGTTCTTTGTACGTGCAGTCCCTAGTTTGAAGAGGGGTAAAGTTGGGGTGTCAAAGTGAGTCTGATGTGAGAGGTCTTTCCAGAAGCCTTCCGGAGGAGTGAAGAGCAGTACTGCCAGATGTGGTAGAGGTGGTCGTGCCCCTAATTCTTTGCTAGCCGCTGCCTCCTCCCCGAATATGAATGCATTTCAGCAGTGACAGCTCCACACTCAAGGGTTGTTTAGGAGCTGGAAGGATCTCTGAGTCCAACGCAGCCTTCTCTCAGTCGACGTCCTTTCTACTGCTATTCTCTTAATTAAGCTTTTGCCATAAAGTACAGAAACGAGATCCAAAGTTGGCAACCCCTCATGACTCCTGGACCTCCGACTCTGCCTGTGCTAAACTGCTTCTCTCTCCTCCTGCAACTGGCCACATAAAGATAAGTAAGGAAGATGGTTTTATTGCAAGCAGCTGGGGAAAATCACGTTGCTTCAGTTTCCATAAAATAGCCGAGCCTCAGCTTTTTTATCCTGCCCATTCGCACATCCACTATAAAAGGGACATCAGTTATAAACATTTCCTGTTTGTGCATACAGTCTTCCAGTGCTTATGATGTATAGACTGACAAAAGGCTTAATGCTTTGAATATATAAAACACAAGGCCTGTGCAATGGAGGGTGACAGTTGCCCTTTAATGTTCTGCTTTTTAAAGATCAGGGTAGAGTTCAGAAAGCATAGTCATGAGGTTTAATGATTTAATGGGGACGACTGGGGAGCAAAAATAGTTACTACACCCTGGGGAAAAGTGGTTCCTCATACATATTACTTTAGCCTAATGGCCTATGAATGCTTCCTCTGTGGCATAGGAGGGTGTCACGGTACATAGACTCTATAATACTGAATGGGTTGATTAAATGCATATTAAACAATACTAAATTGGAAAAAAAAAAGAGGTGCCACCAACTGTATTTATTCTGTTCTTAGAAAATGTTGTTACTCATTCAATTTCATTTGTGATATTATTATAATTTTCCCCCCATTTCGTGCTCGTCGCAGAGCGAGGGAGCCAAGTGTAAACACCGTTGATGGATCGGAGGGGGTGGAATTTGCATCTTGTAGCGGATGGGGAGCGGGGGCTGGTGCTGTGGGCTGAGGAGGACCTGGCTGGGGGTCACTGGAGATGGGCTGAGCAGCCTCTGGGTCTTGGATGCGGCTGCAGGTGGGTTCTTCTGAAACTGGCAAACAAAGCATTTGGAAAATGGCTTTTGTTGTTGTTGTTCTGTATCTCCATGCTAGTGCAGGTCCCTGTCCTGTGCTTTGCCTGTTCTCCTTTCTGTCTGCCCTTTGGTGGACTCACTGAGGGCTTTGTGGTGTTCTTTGGTGACTCCACCACGTAACTCAGCAGTGCCACCACCCTGGCACCCAATAAATGCTACCTTCTGTTATCAAGCCGAAGTCACAGTTGACTCGGAGTCAAATTGTTCATCCTCCTTGCAGGTCTGGTGCAGATGGGGGAGAGGGCAGCCCCGTGTGCACGTTCAGCTGTGCTCTCGGCTGTAGGGCTTTGTTTCCACTGCTTGTCCTGAGCTCTGCTGGCCACGTCCTGGTGTCTGCTGTTAAGGACCATGTGAAGCCTGCTCCCTTGCTCAATGGCGGGCACAAGCACAACCAAGGTGTTTGTAGACAGTTTTCAATTAAATATAAACATATTGTACCCTGGCACTTTCAAATGTGTCTTTAGAGCCAAAAAAACCTAGGATGTGAGCGTATGCTATCCTGGGCATCTCCCAGTTCTGAACATCTGTGTAAATTTACAGCTTTCTAGACAGGCTGTTTTTTTCTAGTCATGACCTGTGAATATTATGTGAATTATTAGAGATTATAAGAAGTCTGATTAAGTCTGATCTTGTCAGAAATCACCTGTTCTACCCAGGTGTATTTATGCCATCTTCTTGTCTTGTGTAGGATATGCACTAATTGCCTCCTGTATTTCATCTCTGACCTGTATATTCCTTCCCAAATCTTGTTACCTTAATGAATGAGAAGTTTTTTTCCTACGTCCCTTCCACCAACATGTATCTGGTGGCTTTTTATTTTTTACTGCTTCAATCAGTTGCTTTATTCTCCGCTTTGTAGCTTCAAACCCAATTTACAGTTCACCGTGCTGCAGAAGAAGCCGGAGCACCGAACGCTGTAGAGCAACCCCAAATGAAAGGGAGAGGAGAAATTGCCTTTGCAATAAGAACGGCAGTAGGGTTGCAACCAGCAGAAGAAATAATTTGTCTGGAGGAAAAGCGGCAGTCGGGGGGCGTGAGCGGAGAGTTCGTGGCAGTCGTTTGGCTCTGTAGGTTTTGGGGGACTCGTACTCGGGGGCATCTTCTCTTTCTTCATCTTTGAAGTCCTGCTGATTCGATGAGAACAGTGTTCAAACATTTGCTCGCATCTGCTCTGGGAACTGCCCGATGTGTTCTGGGAGTGCGTGAATATGAAAGGAAGAGTCTTTAAGGGTGATCTAATGGCTTGGAAATGAGAATGGCATAGGTGTGCGTGGCATAGAATGGCTCCAGTGCTGCCTCCTCACGTGTCCACATGTGGTTCAGGCCTGGTCCTTAAAACCTGGTTTGTATCTCTGCATTTTGAGGTGGCTTTAAGCTTTTGCCTTTGTCAGTGAGCACGGCTAGAAGCTTGTATTCTCCAGGCTTCTGTCTCCAATATGTGTGTGGCTTGGGCACCTGGGGATGCTGCTGGAGGACCCCGTTCCCCGTATGATGAGCTGCAGGAGGAAATTCCCTCAAACATAAACAGTCATCCCAGCAGCCGAGGAGTGGACCTTCTCTCCCCCTCCCAGCAGCTTATTATTGATAGAAACATTTTATAAACAAACATCTCTAGGTAACATATTCCATAAAATATCTAATTATAGATTATTGGATTGAACATTTCTTGCTTCAATTAAGTGATAGTCTTTTCCCCTCAGGAAGCCAGCTTAGTGCTCTTTCTGGAGAAATTATGTGTATTTATTCCATGTTCTACAGGCAATGTCTTTTTATGCTGTTAATAAATAAACTACAGTGCAGTGCTTTACCCTAAATAAAGCTAATGGAGGTCAGGCTTTGCATTTTTTTTTTTTCCTGATTGGATCTCTCCCATCTGGTGGTCTACACAGCTTTGGTACAGTGAACTTTGAGAAATGAAAGAAAAAGGGAATGAGAAAAAGTAAATAATGGTTCAGAGATCTACATTCTGGTACCTCCCCCAGACCAGATGCATTTAGGTCTTAACAAAGAAAAGGGGCTGAAAGCACAAGGTTCAGCACCAGTGAATTTCAGTCCCATTCCTCCTTTGGGCTGGTGCTGGGGTCTTTAGATTTGAGACCTTGAACTCCTGTGAAGTTGGCAACATTTTCTCGCAGTATTTGCCTTTGGCTCTGGGTTTGAACTCCCTCAGAGTGGCTGGTTTGGGTTGATTTAAAGCAAGGGCGCAGGCTGTGGCCCATCTCTTCTAGATCTAGAAAAACCACCAGACGAGTGGCTTTGAAAGGTGCTGTAGCTCAACCACGTGTCAGTTCAGAGCTGGTAGAGTGCGGTCAGACCAGGCGATGCCCCTGTGGCTTTGGTTCCTACAAGGTGCTCGCTCTGTCCTCCCGCTGCAACCATCGTTCCCCTCCAGCTCTCTTCTCAGCCTCTCTCCTGAGCAGTGCGTGGACCTTGGGAAACTGGTGCTCAAGCCAATCTGTCTGAAGGGACTTGAAACCTGTCCAGCCGAGCTCAGGAGCTGCTCCTGGATTTGCATGGAGCCTTTCAGCTGGGCCAGCTGCAATTTACCCTTTGGCCGCTTTCAGCCAGCGAGTGCGTGGAGGTGACGGGACAGTCTGCAGTGTGAGTGTGCTCGGAGGTCTCGGGGAAGAGTGTGGCTCTGAGCTCTTCTGCACCTCCGTCCTCGTCAGAAGGGGAGAAAGTCCTAATCGGGGAGCTGCAGCCTTTCTCCTGCTCCCTCACCTGCCATTTTAAACAAATGCAAATTAAACCCCTCCATCGGGTTGGTTCATTCCCTTCCTTCATGTAACTGATGTTATTGGATTTTTATGCAGCACATTACACCCTGAGCCATGTCTTCTACTATTTTGCTTTCAAATTGTATCTCCTGCCATTTGTGTCACATTTAAAATGCTAACAGTATAGAATGTCATTTACAGAATCGGGGCGTTTGCTGCGGAAAATTAATTTGACTTATTCCTTCTGCCTGTTCCTATCTCCAGGCCAATATTATGCTACTCATTCTACAAGAGTAATACTTAATGAATAGGACTATTAATAATGTCAAGGTCCATGGGGGTCTTATGGGTAACGGATAGGCGTAGACTGTAAGGGGGCAGTCACCTGACTTCGGTTAATGTTCCATGAAAATATCAGGCAGTGCAATGTAATTATGGAGCAGAGGATAGTAAAAAAGGCAGGGAACTTGGAGTTTCTTAAATATTTTTTCAAATTAGTCAGTGCTTTTTCCTTAATTTACCCGAACCTTTGTCAGACCAGGTGTGAAAACTGTTTAAAATTCCAAAGGAAAACCCAACAACTAGGTACTTAATCCATAAAAAGGGGCATGCGCTCAGATGAGCTCGCGGCGCAGGATTCGTGTGCTCGGCAGCGCGCGGAAAGGTTGCGGGATGTTCATCTGTGTTGTTTCTATTTCGTATGTGAGGAAAGAGGCTTTGCTTGGCTTTTTTTTGGGGTTTTGGGGTTTGGGGTTTTTTTTGTTTCCTTTTCAGCTTGTACATGTGTCTAGCTTTTTAAAAGATTAAAAACTATTGAGGAAAACAGAATTAACAGTATAATGGGAGGAAATGATAAACAGGAGGGGAAAAAAAGATCTTGCTGCTATTCAGTGTGCTCCTCTCTGTGGAAACACTGACCCTGGTGAGCTGGCTGGAGGCAGCCGTGGGCAGGGGGCATGGCAGGGCACTGCTCGTTTTTCTCCCCACGCTCCGAGCTGCCAGCAATGCTAATGCGAGTGTCACAGGCACGTCGAGGGGGGAAGGAAGAACCTGCTTTTAGGGCTTAATCCTGCCCTTGCTAGAACCATTTTTTATTTTTTTTTAAGTGGGTTTAACAAGGGAATTATTTGATTCTCTGATTATTTTTTTTTCTGAGGTCCTTGTTTCTAAATCCTTGTGTCTCGAGTTATGTCCAGGATTATTGGGTATGTGTGCGGGAGGAAAGGGATAAAGAAATCGGCTACTGAGATGCTGCTTCTCAGAATGAATTTTCAGCTTTTGCCATCGTTTTTGGTAGTTATGTGAGAAAATGTGATATGGCAGCTAAATCTGAAAAGGGACCTTTGGAGACCCGTTTAGTTGTATGTGCTTTTGCTTCCTATTCTCTGCATGAAAACTGGATGCTGCCTGGTGCTCTCTTGCCTCTTTTCTTCATTTGTCTTTGTCTTGCTCTTGGGACCATTGAGACTGAGGGAGCAGGTTGTAAAATGAGGCCCCTGTTTTCCAAAGAGCAGGTGAAACAGGCTGTGAAAAGGGTTGGTGTTAGGCAGCAAAATCACTCTGAGTCTACTGTCTTCCTTTCCCAAGGAGTTAACTGTTTCCAGGTGCAGGCTGTGTGGAAATTGTATTAGAACAACAGAGTTTGAGAGCCAGGTTGGGTCACATTGTAGCAGAAATGTCAGGAGATGATGTTGGCAGAGACTTGGGGTTCTGCCTTCCCGTGCCCGATGACCCAGGAGCTGCTGATGGCTCAGGCATGGCCCAAGAAATATCTCCAGCCTTGCTCCAGCAGTCACACTTGGGAGCTGCCGTGAGAATTGTCATGCTGTGGCACCTCGAGGACATCAGATGGAGAGATGGTCTCGCGTGTCCCACCACGCTAGCAGCTGAGAGCAGAGGTTGTGTTAGCACAGAGCAGGGTAGCAACGAATTGCTCTACCTTGCTTGGCTAGAGGTTGAGTGTCTGCCCAAGATTTTGAAGTGGAGGAGAGGAGGATGGTGATACTGCAAGCTCTGGCGTAAGAAGGTCTTTTTCAGCCTCTGACCGTACAGGTTCTCAGGGTTATTTGATAGCAAAACATTTCTCTCTCCCCTTTGTGGTTGATGGGGTCCGTGCGTTTGGGACTGAGGTCAGCACCCACGTGGAAGGAGGACACCTTTTCAATAACCGAGCGTTGGCCAAGCTTAGCAAAGCACATTGGGCTCCCCCTTGGTTCCTCCTACCCCTCTTCATCCTCTTATTATTGTTATTTTTTCCCCTCGAAGAAGCTTTAGTCATTTCTGAAGCGCGCATTAATATCGGCAGCATTAGGCAGCCCCGGCGCGTCTCGTTGCTGTGTGCCTCACTAATTCTCACTATTAGGCCACCCGCTGACAACTCCCGAATGGAGCCGTATCCCCCTGTCAGAGTTCGCCATGAATAAACATGAAAGAGACAAATGAGGCAGCGCTGGCGGTTGCTTTGCAGCCAGTCGTGCGTTGTTCCGCGCCCGGCGCCTGCACGCAGATGGCCGGGCTTTGGTCAGTAGGTCCACGCGTACCTCCTGGTGGGGTGGCTTCTCCTCGGTGGTGGTTGGCGGGTTCTTTGTTCAGGTGCAGAGCCTGGGCTCCTCTTCCCAGCGCTTGAGAGCCGGAGCTGTAAGTGGCGTGGCAGAGCCAGGCTTGGATTAGCAAACCAAGCGTGTTACCCACAGCTTTTTGGAAGTCCTGGAAGCACGTGTGCCGTTAGGTTTCTTGAATTCAACTTGTGTGAACTGTGAGGAGTTTCGGCAACATCAGTGGAGTTATTCTGGGTTCCATCTTCCTTTAATTCCTGAGCATACAAGGTTAGGAGAGGTGGGTTCACTGACAAACGTAGACCTGGGAGGAAGGCGCTGATCATCAGCGAGCGATGCTGCCCAGGAGTTAGATGTGCCCTGCAGACCCTCCCAGCTGCCTCTTGGAAGAGGTTTTCATGGTTAAGGCAGGAAATCGTCGTCTTAAGTTTTGAGATCATGACAGAAGCAACAGGTTTTTTGTGGAGAGCTGCAGAAGCAGTGCTGTTGGTGCCCCTGTTGACTCTGCAGCAAAGGTGTAGCTGCTGGAGCTGGGTTGGTGCAGGAGCTGGCCTTGGGACCCCACACAGGCAAGGGAGGTTGAGCATTTCCCAGTACCTGTCTAATGGTGTTACTCTGGGCTTGCTGGTCCATCGTGGCAGGCAGTAGATTTGCTCCTAGCACGAGGCAGGAACATCCCAGCAGGTACAGAAGGTGGGTGCTGCTCTGGGCTGCTGGTCCCTCAGTCAGATCTGTAGCCAAAGGCACTTGGGTCTCCTGGCTTCAGTAGGTGGTTGGTGTTTAGGCTGTGGGGGGCAAGCTCAGCTGAAGGAAGTATCTGGAGGAGCACTGGGGTGAAAAATACTGACTAGTTTTTCCTTTTCCTTTGGTTCTCTTAAACTTTCTTCAATCAGAAAACTTAGTGTTGGACCAAATACTAAAGAGGTTTGATTTTTTTAATGGTTCTTTGCAGGAAATTAGGGGTTTTTTTCCTAGTCTTGATTTATTTAAAACAACCCCCAAAACCCCAAACCACAAAATATTGACTTTGTACTGAAAATTGAAATGAGCTTTTCTTTGAAATTTTCTTGTGGTTGAAAAGCATCCTCTTTGTGATACAGCTCTCAGAGGAGGAAATGCTCCCCGTGACCGTTTCCGAGAGAACGGGTGTCCAGGGCTTTCTCTTCAACTTACCTGTTCTGCTTTAATAGACAAACCAGCTGATTTCTCTCATATTTTCTCTCATCTCTTGGTGTAACAAGGAGAGTGTGTAGATTTTCTTTTGTGGGGTTTTTTTTTTAAGGTACACCCTTGCTCTTGCACATATGACATGAAAGAAATCCACAGGCACGTGGCAGGGTTTGAAGAGCAGGTGGTGGGGGGCTCAGCAGCCAGGCTCGGTGGTGGGGCAGCCAGCCCAACAGGCTGCTCTGTGGAGGTGAACGCTCTAAATCCCCAGATCACAGAAGCTCAGGGGCCATATCCACAAACCAATGAGGCTCCTTTCCCTTCGACCCCCATCTTCTCCTGCCACTCTTTGATTTCTCCTCTTGCCTCAGATTTACAGCTACCTTGTCCAAATATATTACAGGAAATAAAGGATAAAATGCTTTAAAAACCTGCCTTTCCAAGCAGGAGAACAGGCTTTGGTGAAAATAAACGAGCTGGTTTGTTATATTGCTCAGCCTCTGTCACGTGAAGGTGAGGCCTCCTTTTTTTTATTATTATTATTTTTTATTGCTAGCCATTTGCCTTCATTTTAATTTATTTGTTAATCCATGCTCCAGCTCATGAATTTTGCATTTGGGGAGGTGGAGAGAAAGGGGAGGGGGATTCCAAGCACCAAAAAAGATGCTGGTCCACTTAAAGGTGAAGGACACAGTTGGAGGGCAGGGCTGCCTTCCTGGCCTTCCATCATCCTTTTAAAAGGCAAATATGCAGTCAGCAAAAGAAAAAAAAAAAAAGGGGGGGGGGGGGGGGGGGAGCTAAAGACTTCCCAATTAATAATTATTCTGATGGCCTCATCGGGATTCAGAACCTCACAGGTCAGAGAGGACAAATTCAAACCCCCTTCTCTCAAGCTCATGTCCTCAGGTGAGCTGATAGCTTCTGTGCTCTGTTTCCATGTCCCCCATGCCAACTTTCCTTCCTTCCTTCCTTCCTTTTTTTTTTTTTATGAGGCATCCTGAGTGTAAAAAATATGGCCTGCCTTTATGGTGCTCCAGCACGAATGAAGCTATAAAATTATGAACAGTTTTTATGATGGCTATTCAGGGGATGCTTTTATATTGATGGTGCGCATGCTGTATCTATCTTTTTTTTTTTCTTCCCCCCTTTCTTTTTTGCATCCCTTCTGTCCCTGAAAAAGATGGCAGTATGTGTGCATGCGTGGGGGGGAAGGATCTGGAGGGGGGGCCCTGTGTAACTATTTTTCATGCATTTAATATATTAATTATCCGGTAAATGCTCCCTAGGCTGTACTTGGGGTGCCGAAGAATGACAGCTTTTCAACGAAGCTCCAAAGGCAGCCCATCAGCCCACAGTGTATTATGTCGGAGAGGTCAGGGTGGGGTTAATGTAACTTTTTATTTGCTGATTTTTCATAGATGGGAGCTAAGCTCGTAAGGGGAAAAAAAGAGAGAGACTGAAAAGAAGGTGTAAAAAGAGCAGAGATAATGGCAAGCCTGTTAGGTCCCCCTCCTGCCTCCCAGCCCACTCGGTGGCAGATAGGGTGATTATGCAAACGAGAGATGCTCACAACCTTCTTGGGATGCCCCTTCCCTGTAGAGAAGGGGACACCAGTCTGCGAGGGGACAGTCTGTCGAAGCAGCGACAGCAACGAAGAATGCCACGTGTAATGACTAAACTCAAAATAGATCATCTGACCTCCCTGAAAATAGGTATATCTAGGCTAAAAAAAAAAAAAGGCAAGGTAGGAGGAGAGCTTGGCTTCTTGGGGGGGTTATAAAGCCAAAGGCACTCGTGACATCTCAGCTGGATGTGCAGGAATGTACTGATGGTCATGGGATCCTGCTTTGCTGGGCTTTGGATTTTTGCCTCTGCCAGGAGGGGTGTCCAGTGGTAGGAGTGTCTCTGAGAGGACCTGAAGCACTCTGAGGACAGCTACTTCTCCTGCTCCCCTCTCTCCTCATCTCCCCTCCTCTTATGAAGGGTGCTGGTCTGGGGCAGCCCTGCTCTAATGGCTGGCTGTGTAGATTATTGATCTGAGAATTAATAGGGGTTTAATTTTCCTTTAAAAGGCCTGTAAATGATCTCAGGAAAGATATTTAAAAAAAGAAAAAAATCCTATCTAAACCAAGGTGGAAAAGCTAAAGAAATCTTCAAGAATTTAAATCTTTCAGTTAGAAATTCTATAGCAAAGTCTGCTGGGACTGTGCAGGAGGGTTTGTGTAGCTTTAGCATCTACGCCGTCAGGTGGAGGTTGCTGCATATGCAATGTAGTGGGTTTCTATTTGGGCTAATAAAAGTAATCTTGGTGTTGTATCTCTTTGGTTTTAAAGCATCTTTTGTGCATGTGATCTCCATCTGAATGAAGAACGTGCAGAGGCAGGGAGTGTTCACGTGTGCATTTACCCAGCGGTTCAGTGATGCTCCTATTAGGTTTGAATTGAGCAAAACACGTCCCACTGAGTGTAATTACTACAGCTTGCTTCTTTTGGGTTGCCTCACTGTAATGCTCCAAACAATCTTAAACAAGTAGGGTTTGGTTTTGCTGTATTCTTTGAGGAATGGAGCTTGTTCTGCATCACCCTTTGCGCATCCCAGGAGCAGGAGGTGCTCAGTGCACCGCAGGCTTGGGCTGTAGGAAGGTAGAGTGCAAGGGGCCAGTGGGTCCAATGGGGTGTCTGGGACCATAACGCCCCCAAGGGAGGCTCAGGCCAGCTCTTGGGGGACCACTTCCTTGCTTACACTGATGTGAAGGTGATGGTGGCTGCCAGAAAAGTTGCTCCTGCTGCTTGTTATTACCACTTGGCACAGCTGCGAGTCAGGAGATGGCTCTACCGTGAGCTCTGCTTCAGCAGAACTCCCCAAATGCTTGAGTTCAGCCTGGTTTTGTTGGCTGGGAACATGAAGGATTAGTGTGTACTTTGGGTTTTTTGGGGGGCTTGGTGTTTTCTTGGTGTGTTTCTTTTTGTTTGTTTGTTTTTGAAGAGATCTGCTTCTGAGGAAGTGGAAGCTGGAAAATGACAACTGGCAGATTTTATAGAAGTTATGGGTCAAGGTGACTGAAGTGGTGGTCAGCAGTGTAGATTTCACATTAATTATCTTCTGGACATCACCAGACAAAATATTTCCCTTGTTCCTATGGGAGACTGTGTTTTTCTTACTGTTCTCATGTTCTTCTCTTTCCCACCATGGAAGCAGAAAAAAACCCTTTCCATTAAATGAGGAATAGACACATGGTTTGGTTTGGTTGGTGTTGGTTTTGTTTGTTTGGTGGATGGTGGTTGTGTGTTTTGGTTTGGTTGGCGTTGGTTTTGTTTGTTTGGTGGATGGTGGTTGTGTGTTTTGGTTTGGTTGGTGTTGGTTTTGTTTGTTTGGTGGATGGCTGTTTTTTTTCTAAAGAGCTTGGTGAGGTGTTTGTCATCCAAGATGCAAGTGAGCTCGTTCTGCACTCTTGGAACAATCTGGCAAACAAGGGGAACACGATCCCCTGCCTTGGCCTGGTGAGGAATACCCCTGGATGCTGTGGTGGGAAACATACATGGCCAGGATAGGGGAGAGGACAGGGAATGGGGATGCCCAGGCCACTCCCTGCATCTGGCAAATCAAAAGAGCCTCTAGGAAGTCAGGGCAGAGTGCTGCAGGTTGGTACTGCTGAGGCACGGAGAGGTGCCGCAGGTTTTCCTGCCTTGGTGGTGAAGTGCTGCTTGAGAAGTGGACTTACAGTAACAGCTTGGTCTGAGAGCAGGGAAGCTGTTGCCACCTGCAAGCCAGAATTTGTCCTTAGCCATGTGTCCAGGAGTGGAGGACGGGGGAAATGGACATGAGACTTGAACCTGGGAGTGTGACCCTGTTTGTTTTAAAGCGCGTGGCTGCTCTCCTTGCTATGCAGGCTGTTTATAGGAAAACACTTGGAGCGTTTCTTAATTTCAGATGAACTCTTTGCTTCCATAAATCACACCTGAGTTTGCTCCTGCCTGACCTACAAAGAGCATCTCCAGTAGACGTGCTTTGCCCAGTGGGCGAACGCCATGGGCAGAGGATAACGAGGGAGGGTCACTTACACCCTGCGGTTACGCAGCCACGAAGCCCTGCAGAAGTGCAGGGGTTGGAATGAAACACTCCAAACCTCTTCCATGGGCTGCACCGAGGATTAAAGCCTGGTTTGTATCTCTGGATGAAGGCAAAATACCGTGTCCATTGCAGTCACTTCTCCCAAGTGCACAAATTCATATTTGCATTGTGTAGCTTGTAACTGCAGCCTGGTGCCATCGCTTAGCTGTAAGAAATGCTTGCTTGGGCATTGGGCTACCAGAGCTCAGACTGCAGGCCAAATTCTAGCAGGTCTTAAAAGAAAAAGCCATTTCAGTAGAGAAACACATTTTAAAACTAGGTATCAGAGCTGCTTTAGACCCCAAGAGTAAATCCTGCTGTGGGGACCCGGAAAGAAGAGAGGCTTGCTAGTCATATACACGGCATCAGCTTTTCCCTCTGTCAGCAAGACAGGGATTTATTTTGCATATATGGATTTAGTTTGGACCCTTTCCCAGAGGCCTGCAGTGTCCAAAACAAGGTTTTGGTTCAAGAGCAGATTATAGCAATAGCCTTCTCCAATGGGCTGCTGAAGTGAAAATGGGTCGGAATAAAAAGTCAGCTAAGTTTTTTCCAAGATATGGAAGAGTTTGAATTCTAAGGCAAAAGGTCTCAAACTGGTTTTGCTGTGCAGTGTAAGCTGTGTGTGTTGGAGACTGGAGAGTAGAAATGATGTGAAATGAAGGGTATAAAAAAATCTGTGACAGGAGCCTATGACCCAAAGTGCTGTGAAGTCACAGGAAAGTCTCTCTTGGACTGGATACTCTAATACTGGCCCAGTCAGTACATACCAAAGGACCACGAGGAGCTATCAGCCCTTCTTGGATATCTATCTGCATACATAGCTTAGACATATTGCACGGCCTCCTCAGGTCTCCCAGATACATCCCAAGGCCCTTCTTGACTGGTGTCTGGCTGGATCCCTTCCTTTGACAGGTACAACGCTGCCCAGGGAGGGCTGGTGCTCTAATAACCACGGCTCAGTATGCTCCCTAGCTCACAAAATGCAGAAGAAATTGCATTCTATATAATATTTTATGTTTATATTTTACATTTCAGAAATGTTAAAATAGAGTAACAGTTGGCAGGTTGAACAGGGTGCACATAGGAACTTTAACAGGAATGCATTAAAAAACCCCAGACCCCACGGTATCTGCTTGAACTTCTCTTGCTTGGCAGAAATTGTTTCTGTCAATATTTTTAATTTCAGTTTGTGGAAGTATAGACTGAATGGGATGGAGAGCTGAGGTCGAAGCAGATGTTTATTAGCAAACTGATAAGCATATTCTGCAGCCAAGTAGCCGAGCACCGTGGAGACCCAGCAGAACTTTCTGCTTTCTGCATGCACTGGGAGAGATTCTGGGCATTTTAGTCGCCTTTATCAATTTATTTAACTGAGGAATGCGTTTAGATAATTGTGCTTCACTGCACAGTAATGTAATCTGGGAAATAAAGGTTAAAAAAAAAAAGGCTGCATCTTCAAATTAGCAGTAGTCCCGCCCTTAATTTTCTTAAGGTGACTGCAATTGAGAGACCTCTAAAAGCTTACTGTGGGAAGACCTTATGTGTTTCACTAAGTCTGGTATAAGCAGAACAGTTTAAAATTTATTTCACAAAATGATGCCTTTGCTATTCATGGGCTAATGTCAGTGCTGAAATGGACTGGAAGCATAACCGGAGCTGAATGACCTTTCCTTACTCTACTTCAGTAACTGCATCCAAAACATCAGAGCTCGTTTTTGTTCCCCAGGTATTTGGAAATCTCATGCAAGGGCAGGATGTGCCGCTGATCTTGGTGGTTTTCTTTGCCACCGGCTATTGTTTCCTTCCAGCAATTCCATGTGGCGTGGAATCTGTTTGTTCTTCCTCTGTCTGTGCCAAAAAATCATCTCGAGTTGGGATCTAAATTCTCTTTAGTCCTTCAAACAAGGATTTATGCTCCTGCCAAGCCTTAGCAAGGTCGACAGCGCAGCAACGCTTCCTCCAGAGTTTGTACCTCAGCTCAACAGGAGCCCCAAGATGTCGTGGTGTCTACTCTGCTTCTTGTGGTGACGGAGGGCTCTGCGTTAACTGGTGTTAACACCAGGCTGGGGTGTTGCAGGGGTATTAGTAAACTCCTGACAGATGCTGGAGAAGGTCCTAAGGAGGGCTGGATATAAAGTGCTCTTCCACGGAGGAGTAATGGTGATGAGCTGCTCGATGTGTTGGTTGTAGGCTCTGGCAATGGCTTCCATGTGGCTTCTTGCAGGTGTCTGTGCCACCTTTCCTCATCTCCACTAATCATTAAACCAGGTACAGGGCATGCTAATTGCTTTGAAACTTAATAGTAAAACGTTTCGGATGAGAACAAAGAAGGGTCATTCTGTGATGACTCACGACTTGGTGTCTTTCTGTAGACACCACACTGGCAACAGTAAAAAGATCAGCTAAAACAGGAGGTGGGCACAGAGAGCAGATCCTTTGACTTCTCTTGGCATCTGTGAGATTGGGGGGGGGGGGGGGGGGTGAGAGCTTGAGGGGAGCCCTGGGGGGGCCGCCC
>JANHGN010022076.1:0-49524 GCA_024605025.1 Megaceryle maxima | reverse complement strand
TTTGATTCCTGTGGGCATGGGGGGGTTTGGGGGGGGGGGGGGTGTCAGAGCTGAAGGGGAGCCCTGTGGGGCCAGCCCCATGGGGAGCTGGTTGGTGGGTGCAGCTCTCGGGCGTGCACAGCCCCGAAGCCATCGGCAGCCTCCTCAGCTGCGGGAGGAGCGCTGGACCAATGGTTCTGACCTCATAAAACTGGATTGGAAATGCAGGCATGATTAACTTGCCATAGATTTATGTGGAATTAGTATGTGTTTCAACACTGGTGTTATAAATACAGGTTGCCCTCATCTACCCAGCGGGGCTTTACATAATTTCAGAAGGGCCCTTGCAATGGCAGCTTTAAAATGACAAAGGAGGGGAGGAAAAGCTGAGTGTGGCAGGTGTTGTATTAACTGCACCCCAAATCCTCCAGCAGATTGTGTTGAGGGGAAAATGGCTTTCTGAAGGGTGAGGATTTTGGTACCATTCCACTCAGTACAGCTCAGCTACCGGGGCTGAAACCACGCTGGGTGCCACAGCCGTGCCTGACCTCCCGGGGCTGTCACCTCATCCCTCGTGCCATTGGCTCTGTCCCGAGCTGTGAAATGCTGTCAGTTTACACAGATACCTCATCTCTGGTTTCTCTGAGTTTGCCCTATTTTCCCCAAAGGGCTGCAGAGACCCAAGAGACTCAACCCACCTGAAAAGGCTGAAGAGGGGACCCCGTGTCCCACACTTTAGCCACAAGCCCATTCTTCTCTTTGAACTTTGGGCTGTGCTTTTCAGCCACGCTGCCTTGCGGTGCCAACTTGAATTTTCCAAGAAGTTTCTTCCTTGCCGCTTCTGGTTTTAGTATCGATAACTCCACGCTCATTAAGACCCCTCTGGAGGCTTTTTGGCTCATCTCTGGGTTTCCCCCTTTGTTCAGTGCACATGAAATCAGGGGCTCTGCTGAGGGGAGTGAGCTAGAGAGGAACGTGCCTCAGAGAGGAGATTTGGGTCTCCTCAGTCTGGCTCCCAGACTGGCTCTCCTTTCCTTTTCCAAACCATATTCAGCATTAGAAGAATCTTTGGCATCACCAGATGACAGGTTGCCTCTCTGCAGAAGCACTGTGGTGTGGTATGTTCGGGTGGTGGTCCAAAAGCTGCCTTAGCTCTGGGTTGTGCGGCTATTGCAGCACTACGTGAGAAAAGATGCACTAAGGCTGAGAGGAGAGGGTCAAACTGGAGGGGAATGGTGCTGGGGGTCGTGTGAATCTGCTCATCGTGGGAGACTGTCTGTGGTTTTGTCTTTTTCCTTTGGAGAGTGAATTTTAGAGCTTTTGACTCTTCCAATAACTCGTGTTTTAGGGTAAGTGCCAACCATCCAGACGATCTGCAGGTGGAGGATCTATTTTTGCTTTAGCATATTTTTAACCTCTTTTTTGTTGTTGTTGTTCCAAATGTATTCATGCCAGACTTAAAAACCAAACAAAAATCCCCCTAACACAACCAACCAACCAAAAAATAAGCCACAAAAATCCCCACAAAACAACAAAACCCACAACAAAACCAACCAACCAAAAACCACAAAACAAATAAATACCCAGAAGGTGCCCAGTGAGGTTTTTTTTTCATTTGTTGGTACCTGAAGGAAGCCTGCTGTGTTCTCTGGGAATAAGTTACCCAGGGAGCTGGTGGGGGCAAGCTGAGCTGTGGAGCTCAGTGGGGCCATGGCTGTGACCTGGCTCTACATGTGACACCCTCCCAGAGCCACCCCAGCATCCCACTGGAGACAGGCCCCTCCTGGGGAGGGAGGTGAGGTATGTGCCTCTAACTAAAGGTATCTCTGTAGAGAAGCAGAAGAGCATAATTTGAAATTCTCCTTGATACAACACAGAGCTTTTCAAGCTGTTCAGCATTTGCACGTTGTTGCAGAGCAGGCTGAGCTGGGGGGGTGCTGGTGGTTGTGCACAGCACCCTAAGATGTCAGATATCTAAAGGTCAGTGTGTGTGTGTGTGTTTATATAAAATCTGTTACATTTTGAGTGCTCAGGAAAAATATTTTTGTGGCGTAACATACACGAAGGTATCGTACAGTGCATATAGAGCTTCCCTTAATGCATCTGTGGCAATGGCTGTGTGCTGGCACGTATACCTGATATGCTGGCCCTTGATTCTTTCACGTTGCCTTTTCAGCATAAATGGTGCAATCGGCCTCCGTAAAGGCATTTGTTGGTAAAATAAGCGTTAGAGATGGAGGCCGAGTGCCGGGTTGATTGGGTTTGGTGATTAACGCTCTCTGGGCTGGCGCTCAGTGACGTAACCGCGGGGCTCACAGGGATCCGTGCGCCTTTCTCGTGGAAATCCCAGCGAACGGCAGCGCTCGGCGCGCCGAACCCGCAACTGCTGAGCGCTGCTGGGGGGCAGGTAGGTGAGGGGAGAAGAGGAGTGGTCAGTAAAATCCAGACTATTACTGAAAATAATCAGGAGCGGTTGGCAACCCTGCTCCTGCATATTCGCCAAGTGCTTGGTGATTCAGCCCTTCTCCATTTTCAGGCCAACGCGGCCGTCACTCTGAATTATTTTCAGTGAGCACTTCTATATCTCATGTCAGTTCCCAGTTCGAACCCATCACCGAGTGTCGAGGCTGCGACGTGCTGTACATGCCGATGAGCGGCCCCCCCTTCCCCTGCTTTGCTATTAACCTTTCCTTTTACCAGAGTTACCCCTTTGTCCTGCTGCAGTTTGCGGTGGCTGATAGAAGCAGCTGCCTGTGGCCAAACGAACATCACATTTACATTTTCTTTCTTGAACCAAAGAGTGAGACGCGGAATTGCAGTAAATGATCTCCCCTTTCTCTTCTTACCTCCCCCCCAATCGTCTTTAATGCGCTGCCTAGAAATCTATTTATTATCTAATTTTACTAGATGGATCAACAGGGCTGAGGATGTAACCCTTTGTCATCTATGGAAATCTTTTTATCCCATAAAAATGATTAGATTTGATGCAATTAGGATTATGAGGAGGTGGGGGGAGCCTAAGACAGTGTGCCTTGTCTACTGCTGCCTACTGACACATTAACAGCCTGTTTATTAACTGCTTTACATTTGGGCTACGAGCAGTGCATTCTTATGCCTGGTAAGCCCAGAGAAATGAGCACGTGTGCCGATAGGAAATGGGAGCCTCGCTTTTTTGGGGGCTGTCCCCCTCCCACCTTTCTGCATAAGGATCTGGGAGGAGGGATTTAACTCCAAACAAAACCCCAGCTGCTGGAAAAAGGCGTCTTTCCGTTTGCCGCTTCCCCGAGCGGTGGCTTCTGGCTGTGCCTCGTCCTGCAGGGACCCGTCTGCGCCTCCTCCCCTCGGGTGGGGTTGAGGGGCTTTGCACTAGAGGTCAACACACGTGTGCTGGCTTCCTCCTCACCAGACCAGGGTTGAAGTGCTCATCCTCTTCTAGCAGTGCCACCCTGCTGTTCGGCTCGGATGCGCTCTTGGGGAATTACCACTTCAGTTTTGTGAAACAAGCTGCAACGTTGTTTTCCCTCCGATGCCATCAGGGAATGCAAGACCTAAGAACACCTTCCACGTCCTCTTTGGCTTGCCCCTGTTTCTCCCCAGGGTTGCACAGCCCAGGCTGTGCTCATCGTAACTTGTGTAAGGGTCTGCCCTGGCGTGACCCGCAGTGGGTGCCTGCCAGCACGCGGAGCACAACGGCAGCAAGACAGAGGAGCACAACCCTCCTGGATCCACAGGAAAACACCAGGGCACTCATGCTGAGCTCAGGGAAGTGGGTTTGTACTGTAGAAGGTCTCTGGGTGTGTGTGTCCTCACCTCTATTGCAGGTCCTGCTGCCCACCCTGCCCCAGTCCTACTCTGGGGAGGTGGGTGGCTGTGGACGTGGGGTCCCAGAGCCACGTGGCCAGGCTGTGGGAAAGGGTACCCAACTGTGTTCTGCCTTAGGCTGTTTTGGTCCTTTACATGCATCATCTTCAGGAATTGCTCCTGTCTTCACCCAAGAACATGTGTGGAGAAGTGCTCCTGAGCCCCCGTTGCCTCTGCTCCCCTGCTCGATGGGGATGATAACTCCTGGCTGAGAGAGGATGGGATCTGAGCACAGGCTGGTACAGGGCTCAAACAAAACTTCTGTATGAAAACAAAGGAATAGATTTACTGTAGGACCTAGAATATTTAATTTCCAAACATCTGCCTCACTTAATAGCAAGGCAATGATTTCTCTGGTTTGCAGGACCACAAATAATTCTCGTAAGGACGTAGCTCACCAGCCCCCTCCGCTTCTGCTGGACATCTGCGTTTCATTGCAGCCGTTTTCATGACTTTATTTCAGGTTGCTAAAAATACCTTCAGCAATAAGTTTAGCCATAGCAGCTGCTCACGCCCCCTCGGTGTCCCGCTGCGCTGGCTGTGACAGTTGGATCCCAGTGGTTAGCAGAGCCCGGCTGGGGAGAGGCTGGCCCGGGGACAGAGGGGTGTCCTGCCAAGGCGCGAGCGGGGCTGGCAGTGCTGGTGCTGCTGGGCTCCGAGGTGAGGAGGTTGGCTGACCTCATTCATGTTTATAAATATGTAAAGGGTGAGTGTCAGGAGGATGGAGCCAGGCTCTTCTTGGCTGCAACTGATGATAGGACATGGGGTGCAAGCTGGAATGTGGGAGGTTCCACATAAACATGAGAAAAAACTTCACAGTGAGGGTAACAGAGCACTGGAATGGGCTGCCCGGGGAGGTTCTGGAGGCATTCGGTACCCCCTTGGATGTGTTCCTTTGTGACCTGACATTGGTGATCCTGCTCTGGCAGAGGGGTTGGACTCGATGGTCTTTTGAGGTCCCTTCCAACCCCTGACATTCTGTGATACCCGGGAAATGCAATGTCATAGCCCAGTCCCTGCAAGGAATGATTTTTAAACCCATTCTTCCCTTTAAAAAAATCAGTTTTTGAGACCTGTGGAGAGATTTGCCTGCCCAGAGCTCGCTCTGTCCCGCGACCCAAACAAGTCCGTGTCTTACGCTAATGAGGTTTCGCGTTGTTTTGGTGGCTGTAGAAAACACAGGTGACTTATTCCAGCAAAGGAGGCCAAATGTTGGCTGATACCTTTGTCTCACCAAGGAGAGGGAAGTCAGGCTGGCTCAGCTCCATCCTCTGCAGCAGTCGTTGGCCTGGTGCTCCCCAGTAGGTCTGGGGCTGCAGGTATTATTTAAAACACAGCTGTCACGAGGAGCTTTATGTTAAATGGGGTAAGGCTTGTGCTGTGTTGGGTTAAACCTGTCTCAGGATCAATTCTCTTTCCTCTATTTTTTTTTTTTTTTCTGTGAACTGAAGAGATGCTTTTGTTGGACCACAGTAAATCTCTCACATTCCCTTGAACTCTGAACAGGTGCCAGGGAGCCCAGCAGCCTGTGTGAGCACTTGAGAATTGAGGCAGTCACCTTGCAGTTCAGCACCAGCTTCCCACTGTATCCCAGTAAAGCCGTGGGATGGGGGATGAGCACCTATAGGAGCTGATGTTGATCAGCCTTACCTCTTCCTAGAGGGACAAACAGCCCCTCGTTAGTAGGAGCAAAGCTGTGAACCAAGGTTAGTAACCCAGATCTTGGTAACTTGAGCACGTGAGGCACATTTTGCAATTAATACGCAGCCTCACCAGTGCTTTTGCAGCCACTCCTTGTGCTCTAGATAGATAAGCCCAAATCCTTCGCTTGAAATGCCACTAGCGAGACCCTTGAAGAGTTTACACAACATCTTCCTATCTCTCCTGCCCCGCTGCAGCTCCCTTCCCTCCAGGGAAGGTGAAGGCCCAGCCTAAAGACGTCTTGGGTTCTAAATGTGCCAATGTTGTGCCTCCCCCCTTGACTTCCAATTGAAAAAGATTACAAATAATGTTAAATAATATAGTTTATAACCTCAGGGCTGTTTTCAAAGGTGTATAGACCAGTTGTCAACAGGCAGAGAGGTAGGGAAGGGAAGGGAAATTATAGGCTGCACAAAAGAGGAAAGTAAAAGTGAAAGCTCCATAAAAGAAAGTGGAACTATTATGGAGCAAAATGCCAACTCATTACAAAACAGCCAAATAAGAGAGAAATACAGCTTTACCCGTAATAGCAGTTTACAAGGGAACATTGTATTGCAACATAACGGTGGTGCTATAATTTGCTCTAACAACTCCAATTATGCCTTTTATTGATTTGGCAACACATTTAATAGGAGTAGCCACACCTCTTGTGTTACAAATCATTAAAGGTGTTGAACAGTGTAATTTTAAAATTGTCCTTCTCCTACAGATGTCAGTGTGACAGCATAATTTCCCCTGATTTCTGCTATGTAAACAGTGCGTTACAGTAATTTCCCCCTTACAAAGCAGAAATGTTGTCAGCCTGGGTTTTTTTTGTGCAGAAACATCCATTTAATATTTTTCCCCCAGTCTATTCTCCTAATTGCCGGGGTTGTGGTTTTTTTTTTTTTCCCTTTTCCTCTTTCTTTTTTTCTTATCTTTGGAAAATAAACATGCTGTTTTGCCATCTTCTACAGCAACCTTAATTGCTACTTAAATCTTCAATATGCACTTAACTTGGGGAGGTAAACCCCTTTTGGTTCAATTCTGTTCCACTTCACTCAAGTAGCATTTCAGAGCTGGTTAAAAGCCACATATCTCCTGGTAGCAATTTTGACAGGTGAACACAATTCTAGGACCAGTTTTCTTGCAAAACTCAGGAATGAATTAAAACTTTTAAATTCCTGTTCTCTTCCCCTCGTGGAGTATCTAAATTTTGTGTAGGAATCGAGGAGTAACCTCATGCTCAAAATAACTGTTTAGGTAGATGGGAGGCTTTGAGCAGCCTTTCTGCACAGGACTGGGCTCAGTGACCAGGTTGGTCTTCTGTAGACCCCAGAACAAAAGTCCAGGTTTAGGAGAAGCGGGACAAGATGTATCACAGGGCAGGACTTGACATTTATGCTGCTTAAAAGCTGAGGGTGCTGCTTCTCAGGCTGGCAGAGGTTGGTGCTTTGAGGATTTCGCTGAGCCATGTGCAGAGACCTTTTGTGCTACCCTTTGCTGCCAGGGCTGGTGTTTGGGGTGAGCCAAGAGGACGCATTTTCCTGCTTGGAGCTCCACAGCTCTTCAGTCCCAGGGCAATGGGGCTGCGGGGCTCATGGGGGACCCGGCAGACAAAGAATGTGTTTCCCCTCTCCTCTTCAAGTACACGCGGGCGGTGACGTGTGTAAATGAACCTGACAAGCTCTTTGAAAAACAAATAGAGGCCACCAACCAAGCTTTTGGCACACCAACATGCCACATGTTTACACCAAAAGTGCCACATTGCCCTGTTTGCCCGCTCCCAGCGCCTGGCCCCCGGGCAGCAGCCGAGCGCTGCCTGTCTGCATTTGTCTGGCTCCAGCAAACTGTCTCATTAACAGCTGTGTGGAGAAGGGGAGGGGGAAAGGCAAGAAGGGGAGAAAAAGAGGGGGGGAGGGGGGGAAAAAGTAAACCCCAAACCCAAGGAGGGTGACATTTTTCACGCTGGAGTGAGTAAAGCAGCTCTGTGTCCTGCTGCCAGGGCTGACCCCCGTCCCACCCCATCTGGCAGCTCCAGAACAAAGAGCGGCGAGCCTGGGCTGACTCCCGCGCCGCAGCCGCCTGCGGATGGGCGGCCAGCTCTGCCCGGAGGCACTTTGTGACATTTCACACGTGCGTGTGTCCCGAGGTGCCAGACAGAGCTGCCTGGCTCTCCTCTTCCTCAGCCACCTCGCGCTGGGTCGGGTTGAGGCAGGGTGCATATGAACGTCCCGGCCAAGGCTTGGGTGGTCAAGAGAATCATGGAGCTGTTTTGGGTGGAACAGACCTTGAAGATGATTGAGTCCAACCATTCCCCCAGCACTGCCAGGGCACTGCTAACCCCTGTCCCTCAGCACCACAGCTCCGTGGCTTGGAAACCTTCCAGGGAACTGCCCTGGGCAGCCTGGGCCAGGCCTGGACAACCCTGGAGAGAAAGAAATTGTTCCTCAGCTCCAACCTAAACTTCCCCTGGGGCAACCCGAGGCTGTTTTCTCTTGTCCTGCCGTGATGGTGGCTACTGGTGCAGGATTATTCCTGTAGTCAGCACTGGTGAGGCTGCACCTCAAGTATGATTTTTGTTTCAGTACTCTGTTCAGTTCTGGGCCTCTCACCCCAAGAAAGACATGGAGGTGCTGGAGCAAGGTCAGAGGAGGGCAGCCAAGCTGGTGAGGGGTCTGGAGAACAAGTCCTGTGAGAAGAAGCTGAGGGAATTTGGATTGTTTAGTTTGGAAAAGAGGAGGCTCAGGGGAGACCTCCTTGCTCTCTACATCTACCTGACAGGAGGTTGTAGTGAGGTGGGTGCAGCCTCTTCTCTCAAAGTGAATAATGATAGTACAAGAGGAAACAGCCTGATGTTGCACCAGGGGAGGTTTAGATTGGATATTAGGAAGAATTTCTTTACTGAAAGAGTAGTCACATGCTGGAATGGGCTGCCCAGGGAGGTGGTGGAGTCGCCAACCCTGAAGGTATTCAAAAGACTGTGTAGATGAGATGAGGTGCTTCAAGAGATGCTGCTCTAGTGGGATGGTGAGGTGGCTTTTTATGTGGTGGGTTTTTCTTTGTTTGAAGTTTGGGATGGGGTTTTTTTGTATGTTTGGGGTTTTTTTTGGGGGGTGGTGTGATGGACACAGCGATCTTAGAGATCTTTTTCAACCGTGACAATTCTGTGATTGAGAGAAGGTCCTATTGTTTGGATGAGAGCATGCAGCCACCACCACTGAAAGACTGACCCGTGCCCCCAGTGCTTGTTCTGCTGCCCGCTTTAGTGAGACACCATGGTGCTGGAGCTGGTGTGGCAGCCCAGGGCTGGTGGCGTGGGAACCTCTGGGTTTGGAAGGCTTCACTATTTGGCTATCTCAGCCACACATGGCTCAGTGCTGGGACGTGGTGTGTGGAACCACTTCAACATCTGGGAGGCTTTCCAGCCAGGAGGGCTGGATTGCAGCAGTCATTGCCAAGCAATCTGCAGGTGCATGAAGGAAAACAATGTCTGGTGCTGGCCAAACAAACCCCCTGTAATTACCACCCGTGACTGGTGATCTTGAATTAAACCGGAAGCCAGAGCTTTGCCTCCAATGGAATCTGGGTAAATAATTAACTAAGAGTGACTTTATTGGATTAATTTAAACTTGTTTGTGGAAATTTGGTGAGCAAAGCTACTTGTGGTTTTCTCAGATGTGTAAACGCGTTTCTGAGTACCTCCTGGGTGTAGGCTGGTGGAGTGTTGCACGTGGGCTGCACTGACCCTACCCCAGGGGTGGATTCCTGGCACCAGCACTGTGGTTCTGTGAATTGAAAATGGCTTTTTTTGGAAGTTTTCCATAAATCCTTGGATAAACCCCCTGCTTAGGCAAATATCCATGAAAAAGAACTGTGGAAGATTGTTCCAAAAATAAGGAAGTCCAGGACTCGATGGCAGAAGCAGGGGGAGGACGGGTGGTGGCTGCCTGTCCTGGGTCAGCTGAGGGGATGCGGCATGTGCTGCTGGCACTGCCATCTGCTTCTGCTCCTGGAGAGCTTTGGTTCCTGCTGGGGCTGCTGGGCAGGTGACAAACCAGCTGAGCCTCTGGCTGCTGAGCACAAGGTGACAACAAGCTGGGGTAGGGAAGAGAGTTTTGGGGTTTTTATTTAAGAACAAGCAGTTGAGCCTTGTAACATCCTCATGTATGTGGCATTGGGTGAAGGGACCGATGTGCTCGGCAGATGAGTAATTTGCCTGGGAGGACAGCACCAAAATTAAAACATAATTCTCCGAAGGCATTAAACTGCTGCTTCTTCCAAGAAGTTTATCTGCTCTCAAAAAGCCAAACACAAATGAGCTTTCACCCCTTTTAGTCAACAACACACAAGTCCCCTTGAGCCCAGCAGTGTCTTTGTGAAGGGAGAGAGGCAGCCGGGGCGGGAACGGCTGTGTGGTCTGTGCTGGGACTCGGGCTGATGAGGGGCTCTGAGTGCAGAATTAACTCCAAGCTTTTCTGGGAAGGAAATTTGTTTTGCCAGAACTAATCATTCGCATGCATTTTTCATTAGCGTTATTATCCCAAAGAAAGGCTGCTGGAAAGTGCTTGCGAGGAGAGGAGATAGTTGCTACCTCGGGGGGGAATTTCACAAAGGGAGAAGGAAGGAGGGGAGCAGAGCTGAGCAGCAGCTCCTGGTGGTGTAGTCTGGTGTGATGCTGCCAAACTGATCTTCCCAATCAGTTCAGACTTAATACCAAAGCCTGCTCAAATACACACCTTGTAAGGAAAGACTTTGGAGGCTTTATTCAGTTTGGTTTCTCTAGGTCGTCTTTGGATGGAAATCGTGAATTTTCTTGCTCTTTCTGGTTTATACAACTGTTACCAATGAAAACAATTCCATGTGCCAGGTTCCCTGGTGTTTTCTGGGTTGTGTGGGGTGTGCCAGGCATGTGCTGGTGAAAAGGGGATCCAGGAGGTGGCCTCTCAGAATGTTTAATGGAAGCAGAAGGCAGGAGCACGGTGTTCCTCTTCTTTCTTTAATCTAAATGCACCCTCCTTCAGGGTAGTTGGGACATTCCAGGTGCCTTTTTAAAGGGAGAGCAGAAATGAGGTGGCAGACACTGAGAGGACCAGGAGCATCTCTGACCAGGGAGATTTGGGTGCTAAGCGAGGTGGATGTGCAATGGGGTGATGAACTGGGAGAACGTGACCTGCTGGGTACAGATAATTCCACAGCAGGGACCTGGCACCACGTGTCTCCTGCCTGTGCTGTGGGAGCCTGAGTGGTGATTGACTGGACAGAGGTCACCAGGAGGGGGGAGGAGGAGATGGATCCTCAGCACAGTGTCTATAAATGCATAGCATGGCACAGGTAATTTAAATATACCAAAAAACTCCCTCTTTGTTTAGTGAGGAGCCTTTAGCTCAGCACGGATGTAAAAGAAATGAGCTGTCATGTAAACACGAGGCCTGGGGAGGCTGTGGCTGTGATTGCTGCTGGAAGGATGTCGAAAGTAGGGTGATTCCTCTTTTCACAATGATTTTGGTTCCGTTTAAGTTGGAGATCAGATGCTCCCCAGCAAAGATATAAATTATAAAGTCGCTAAACTTCAGTGCCAGTAAGCTCCCCAAATTTATTTGCATTTATCTGGAAGTTTCATTTACAGTGAAGAAACTTTCACTGTGGATCAGATCTTTTTAATATTTCCTCGTAACTTCCCAGTGACAATCAGTTTTTCCATTAGGAGAGATCAGACACATAAGTAATACTGAGAGAGCTACATGAATACCAAGTCATTCATTAGGAGCAATGCCACTGCCAAGAATGCTGAGTGAATAGACAGCGAGGGGACACTGAAAATTAAAGGTTATTCGAGGTTCATTAACTTCTGCACTCCTTTCTAAAACAAAACCTTGGGTGAGAGCAGCCTTTGACTCCTAAACGGGATCTCCTTGTCCCCTAATTTAAAAAATATTAACATCGTTCAACTGTTTCCCCTTTCTGCTTAATATGAGCATGGAAAAAAAAGAAGTGTTTGAATTAATGTTCGTGGAAGCGATGAGCGCAGACAGAACTGTGCGTGTGACCAGCTGCTTTGCTTTCCATTCACCATGAAGCCTTTCCGTGCACCTCTGGCTTGATGGGTGGCATTTCTCTCTTGTATGAAGTAGCCACGAGGGCTCCAGCTCCTGGCTGAGAGCTGCTGCAGCTGGGTGCCACATCCTGCGGTGCCAAAGCGGCTCCTGTTTCGCTTGTCTTCACATCCAGGGTGGCACAAACCTCCCCACCGCCTGCTCACTCTGGCATTCCTGCCCAGTAGAGCACTGGTGGCTACCTCGGGTGCCCACTGGTGAGCAGCGGGCAGGGCTTGTGGGTTATCGGCTCCTAATGCCAGTCTGGATTCTTGAGCAAGGCTCCCGAGCGCCACGTCCCAGTCCCTCTCTTGAGCTCCTTGGTAGTGCTGTTTAAAATCAACTGACAGCAGGATGTAGGGGACAACAGTTGGTCTAATGCAGCTGTTAATAGCAGGATTAGTTGGATAACGTGTCCTCACTGATGAAATATTATATTTTTAACTGGAACACACTTTCCCTGTTTTCTGTTCACCTCCTTAACCAGATAGGTGGTATCCTCCTCCTCTGAGCAATGGATGAGCCTATTTCAAACAGCCTCTCTAAAGCTCAGGGTAATTCCTGGATGGAGATACGGGAGAGTAGCACTCACTAACTCGCTCTAAAGCCAAGAATAATGTTCCTTCCTTACCAAGTCTTATGTCTGTGCTATTTTATTCTGATTTCCTGTTTGTGTACGTAATTTGTCTTGAGCCAAAAGAACTGAAAGCAGTTGGGTACCAAAAGCAGTTTGTCTCCGCTGCAATCCCAACGGCAGCAGATGCAATAGGTGAGTCTGGGGCTGCCACAGGGAGGGACATGTGATGATGGTAGATGTCAGAGCCTGCAGAGAAAGTGTTGTTCAGGTGGCCAGAGTGAGCAAGCTGGCCCCGTGCTGTTTTCATCCCAGGTATTATAGCAGAGTTAGGCTTTCCTGGGCTGTTTGTTAAGCCTTTGGGTGGTTGTCCTGTAAATGTCACTTGTGTATGAGCAATATTGATGAGTGATGTGCAGGTTGGTTAAGGATCGATAGCCAAAGTGTCCATCTGGTGCTGAAGTTGCCTTGCTGTTATTTGCCTTTTCCTCTGGGCCTTTGTTTTTCTGGATTTGCTTGTTCAGTTGTGCGTGTTGCAGGAGTTGCAGAGCGGGAGTCATAAATGGGCTGGTTTGTCCGTCTTGGTTCGGTCTTCAGAGTTTAAGCCTGGCTTTAGGGAAGCTCCAAAGCTGGCTGTCTCTCTCTCTCTCTCTCTCTCTTTCTCTTTCACTAGCGTGGTGTTAAGCTTGGTCTTAAGTTCATTCCCTTGACCTGGGGCTTGTGTGGTGCCTCCAGCTGGGAAACCCCGAATGTGGGTTGCTGCAGAAAATGCTCATGGAGTGGAGGTGACTCTCAAAAGTGCCGCAGGTGTGGTGGCCCAGACAAGGTCAAAGCTCCTTCTTGTTGTACCCGAGATCTTCACCACCTTCCTCTCCCAGAGGTGGAGGAAATCTCCTCCCAGCCCCATCGTCTGCAGTACAGGCAGTTGGGTGTGTTTCCTCCCCTCTGGCCCCTGGACGTGGATTTCCCCAGCTTCCTGGGCTGTGGACCTCCAGACTCTCCTGCGTGGCCAGGAGCAAGGTCCAACCATCTCTCTGCACTGTTGTTGCAGATCCCGAATCTGTGTTCCTGCAGGGAGGGGGGAAGAAGCCTCACATCTTGTTTTATTTTGTTTTTCCCATCTCCCTACACGGGTTAATCTGTTTAGCTTTTCAACCTGTGAGCCGAAGGAATTCTCAGCTACTGACAATGGGAAGCTTTGGAGGGTGAGGCAGAGAGGAGAGAGGATAGGGGAAAACGCCTGGGAGGTGGGGCTGGCTGGTGAGATAAAATAGCCTCCTGAATTTCTGGCTGGAAAATTATGCTGATGGTGGGAGGCGAGAGGTTAAACTGAGGCAGAAAAGTTTGTGTCAGCCCTTTTTTGATTTCTCCCTTCTCCGATTGCCACCTCCTTTTCTCTCCTTTCTCCCCTCGCCCCACCGTACCGTACCCCCTCCTCGTTTGGCAAGACGGAGGTTTGCTGTCTTTGTATTTTAACTGTAGCAAAAAGATTAAATTGTTTACGAGCTGCGAGCCCCGGCTGCCTGGATGAGCTGGGAGAGACAAAGATAGACAGTCTAATTCTCCGGTGTACTTTGTGCTTCCGTCCCCCTGCGCTGCCACTAATTCTTTTATCTGGCCCCAACACTCCAGGCATTATGTGCATTCATAAAAAAAAAAAAGCTAAAAAAAAAAAAAAACCCCGAACCTAACTGAAGCAGGCAAAATTACTGTTCTCTGGCTTTACCTCTGATAACAATCTCTTGAATACTGATTACTTTTTTTTTTCCCCCAACACAAAGCGACCAACACAAGTTGGTCTTTAACCCTTTATCTTTAGCAAGCAGAAAGACACGAGGAACATCTTACTCAGTTGGAAAAAAAAAAATAGCATACAGAAGAATTACTGTTATCTCCTAGCCAGAAGAGGAACAGCAGAGATAAGAAAAGCCTGAAGAATTAAAAGGAACGTTGCATTTGGGCTGTAAATTCGTGCTGAAGCTGGTTCTATTTGTCTGTCACTAGGGTTCATAATTTTTCGAGGTTGTTTTGATAGACTTATTGTGAAGACTGCATAGAAAACTCATCAGCATTTGTTGCCTCTGAGCATTATTGTCAGTGGTAACCGCATGGTTATAGACTGGAGGAAGATAATGGTTGAAGTATAAAGGAGATAAAGGCAAAACCTCTTCTCATTAAGGGCTATCTCCACCTCTGCAGACTCTACAGTATTGAGTGACTGGCGCTGGTGCATTGGGCATAAATTATAGCAAAAAAACTAAAGGCAGCATCATTATTTCGAAAAAGTTATAATGACATGCCACGAGCTTGAGACCTGTTTACTCCAAAGGCTGCCAATAAATACAGAGAGCTTGCAGGGGAGTGACCAGTGCTGCCTTTCCTTCCACTCTCCCCCCCTGCACATCTGGCTGCAGGCAGGCTGCTCCGAAGGGCCTCACCGCACCGGGGCTCCAACAGCCCTTACAGCCTCCAAAGCCCCGTTGTGTCCCGCTGAGTAACGCCCCTGAGGGAGATCAGGGAAGGACCTCAAACCTCCGGAGCAAAAATGTCAGTTTTGTTTGAGTTTCAGTTGCTGGTTTGGGAAAACCAACTCTGGCCAGAGCTTCTCCTAGCGGGTTGTGCTGAGACGGTGCTGTCGGAGTAACCTGAAGGGGTGAGACAGGAGAGGGCGAGTCTGGCCCGTGGAGGTGGTGGTGTCTCCACTGGTGCTGTTGCATCACTTCCCTGCCCTTTCCATTTATTTTGTTCAGTTTGCTGTCCTGCAGAGGGGTGAAGTCTCCTTTCCATTGCCCTTTCTAGCTGCTGCTCTTTCCCTGTTCGTCCTCAGTTACCTACAAGTCGATCTCTTTATCTTCAGTGTAGCGGGGGAAGAATTATGTTCAAATTCCAGCTGGGTCCGCAGCAGATAAAGAACACCCCTGAAGGTGTTTTTACTGGGCAAGCTTGTAAAGAGTGCTCTGTACACCTGTAACAGCGAGCAGCTAGAGCTTGCACAGGCGCTTCCTAAATTGGAATGGGTTCCCAATGCCCCTCGGAGGAGGATTTTTTGCAGTTGGGGAAACTGAGGCTCAGAAGCTGAGATGAAGCTGTGCCTCACGTTGCCGGAGCCTGGAACAGGCCTGGGAACCACAGCCCTGCTTTGATAACTAACCCCAGTGCCTTTTTAGTGGTTGTGCTGGATTAGTGGCCCTGGAGGCTCCTAATCTGCTGTCCATATGGCAGAGGCAGGGTGAGGTTCTACCCGCTCATCTTCCTTGTGTTTCTAATCAAGATGGGACTGTCCCCCCCGAGACCAAAACCCACTGTAGTCTCCCCAGCCCACGCGTTTTACTTTTGCTACTGTGGTGCCCCAGTTGGATGCAGCTGCTTCCCTTCTTCTGTGCCATGGACCACAAAGTGCTGTTCTCTGTGGGTCAGAGCCCACTCAGTGCTCCTGCGATGTTGCAAAATTCATACAAATCTCCTTTGTCATTGTAGGATGGTTTGGTGGGCAGGAGGATCGGTCGCTGTAATGAAGCAGCCCTCGCTCTCAGAAGGACATTGAGGGGCTGGAGTGTGGCCAGAGAAGGGCAGTGGATCTGGGGAAGGATCTGGAGACCATGTGTAGTGAGGAGCAGCTGAGGGACCTGGGCTTATCCAGCTGGGGGACAAAGGAGGCTCAGGGGAGACCTTCTGGCTCTCGACGGCTCCATGACAGGAGGCTGGAGCCAGATGGGTTGGTCTCTGCTCTCAAGGAACAAGCAATAAGAGAAACTGGCCTGAAGTTGTCCCAAGGGGAGGTTGAGGTTGGAGCTGAGGAACAATTCCTTCTTCTCCAGGGCTGTTCCAGGCTGCCCAGGGCAGTGGTGGAGTCCCTGTGATCCCTGGAGGGGTTTTCAAGCTGTGGTGCTGAGGGACAGGGGTCAGTGGTGCCCCGGTGGTGCTGGGTTAATGGTTGGAGTTGATGACCTTAAAGGTCTTTTCCAACCACAAGGATTCAGTGATTCTACAACTGCTCAGCAGAGTACAACCCTGGAAATGAGGCAGTTGTGGCTCCTCCAGGACAGGGCAGCAGGGTCTCTTGGAAGCACTCTGGCATTGCAACCTTCCCGTCACTCTGCAGAAGTGGCACATCTCTGCTGAAGCACCAACCGTGCATCTTGGCGCTCTTGTGCAAGGGCGTAGAGTTGGTCTTGTATAGTCCCGACTAGGTTCATCTCTCACTGTAAGGAGAGGCAAGATGCCACCACCATTCCTCCAGCTCTGCTTGGAAGGAAGGCACGTGATAGCCCTGGTAGCTGCTGCTTAATCAGGTACGATCAAGCTGAAGCCTGGCAGTGTATTGTCTCCATCTGTAATTCTGGAAGGAAATTGTGGGGACGTGTGAATTCTGGCTTTGTTCTGTAGCCTTGCAGTGAAATAGTGCCTCGTCTGCGGGGAGATAAGGAGAGCAATAAGGCTGTTGCACTTGATTTGGAGGTTGTTCTCCTCTTGCCACCAACTTATTGATAATTTTGTGTCTCGCTACAAATCACGGCAGGTCAAAGAGTTGGTTGTTGGTATCTGGTCCGTGTTCCCAGCTTCAGCTTTGTCATCGATGCTGAAATTAGATAGTGGGTTTGGTCTCCAGTTCAAAAGCAGAGTTGTGTGTGCTCTTCCTGACCAGCTGGGGTTTGTAATGAAGGGGAGGTTGAACGTTTGTGCTGGTTCGGGTCTCGGTAGCGCTGGGGGGTGTTGGAACTACGGGATCGGGGCCGTACCGAGGCTGGTGGGCAGCGTTCCCCCCGCTGCGCAGACACCACCGTGCAGGCAGATGTGCAATTGGATGAGGAGTGGGGTAAGAACGAAGGGAAGCTCAGGAATTTCCTTGCAATGCCTTTCCTGGGATGATTGGCAGCAGGAGAAGAGGAGGCTGCTCTGTTGTAGATACAGTGTTTGTGTCTCTGTCCTGAGTGGGCTTCCCAGATTGGTGATAACCTCAGGGTTGGCTGAAGAAATGTCATTCTAAATACAGGTATCGACCTCAGGAGAAATATTTTCATTTTATAGTGTGAAATGCCAGCAACTATCTCTACCTGACGGCTCACAGATTATAATATCTGTTCCTTACCAACACGGGTACAAGCCTTCTATTCAGGCTTACAATAAATACAAACATGGGTTGCAGTAATATTTCATTTTTTGATGGCATAGCTGTGGGTTTTGATTATATAAATCAGGCTTTAGAAAAAGGAATACAGCTTTGTGACTGACTGAATAAATAAGTAAATGCAAATGTAAAAGTCCTTACAAATAATAATAATAATAAACCCCACAGCTTTTGAATGGACATTCAGGATCAACTAGAAAACATTGCACTCTGGGTGTGAATAGGAGAAATCAGTTGGGTGCAGCATGCAGGCGGGTTCCTGATAAACTAATGCTCCTTCACACAATTTACAATCCAACTGAATTCATTTGCATGACAAAATTGGCTCGGGTATTCATGTGTTGCAGCAAGACAAGTGTAACATTACAAAGAACAAGTAACCATGGGGAAGGTTAATGCAGACAATAAGGAAATACAATGACATGAATCGGGTTCTTCTTTTGCCAACCTTTTATCTGAAATAGAAAAATAACAAGCTCCCCCACCACCACCCCCACCCCCCATTCCTTCTCGGGAATAAAAGAGTTGTTTTATAGAGAGGGGGGAGGGAGAAAATGTGCAAAGTTGGCAAACAAAGATCTGTAATTTCCCTTTTTCTGCCTCATGGAGTTGAAACGTGTGCCTGTGTCCCCGTGTGTGTGCGAGGAGGGTGGGAGAGATGAAGGGCAGGGCATGGATATTGTGGAGCAGGCGAGCGGGTTGATGTGCCGTGCAGCCAGACGGAGTCCTCCTGTCGGTGAAGGACGCGTGGCTGGGAGCTGTGGTTCCATGGCCCTGGGAGATCATCGCTGCTGTTGTGTCGAATCCCATCTTCTTGCAGCAGACAATTTGAGCTCTGTCAGCTCAGATGTAGCCCAACTGGAATGAACTTTGCAGGGCATGGGGTGCTATCTTCTCAGGGAGACCCGGTGGGCGTCTTAGTGGCACTCTGGAGGTGCTGAGCATTTGTTTTTGCAGCTCAAGGGGTCATTTGGATACCTGTGTGGGTGTGGGCATCTTCTGAAGATCACATTCCCAGTTGGTCTCTTTGTACTTGAAATTTCCCCATTCCTGTGTAGGCTTCTCTGAATGTTTAAGATCTTAATTTTTTATTTTTTTTTTTCCCCCTGTGTGAGTGCACCAGATGATGCTTGGTGATAATACATTGGAATGATGTGTACAGAATACTTCACTGCAGCCTGAAAAGCTTATTATTAGGATTTTCAGTTAGATTCATGTTTTTAAAAAGAGTGGAGCATGGGTTAATTATTCTCAGGCATTTTGGAGTTTACTTTGCAGCTTAGTGTTCTGAGGACTTTCCCTTAAGGCTCAAAATGTTATTTATTCCCCTAAAAAGGTAAATTCAGTGGGTGTCAAACTGTGCAGAAATCATGAGCTCAGGCATCATCTTTCTTAATGTGAGCAGTTGAAAATTTTGGCATCCAGGGTTAGCTGCTCATCCTGACTTCTTGTGTTATTACTGGTTGACAGTCTTAACGTGTCTCATGTGTCCTGGACTCCTGTCTTCCAGCAGGATGAGTCTCTAGACTTGCTTCGTGTCTGGTGGAGAGGCTGCATGGCTGGAAGGCTAGTTTGGGACTGCTGGCTTGCAAAGCTACTCACCTTCCAGTGCTTTGGGGACTTGTGTCCATCTCTGCTTCATGGGAGCCCAGTTTGCTGCACACCAAAATGATTCGGTGGCTCCCAGGTTTGAGGGGCTCCCTGGAAAGCCAGGGTGGAAGAGATCTGAGGGTCAACCTTGGAGGGTTTCCCTTGGCCTCAGAAGTTTCTGCTCCTGGACGCCGAGGTCTGACGCTGCTTTCAGCTCCCAACTTCCAGTTGCTAGCACGGTGCAAACCTCTTGCAGCAGGAGAGGCTCCGTTAAGTGCAAATTCTAATTATTCCAGCCCAGAATTGTTAGGCGAGAAGAGCTGTGCTGGCTAATTGGCTAAATGCTTAGTGCACGGGGGAAGCTGGCTGGGAACAAGGACCACGTCACTCTGCGAGCAGACGGCATCGCTTTCCTCATTGTTCTCGAGCTGGAGTGCTGAGCTCCCTTTCCAGCTGGGATTAGACTCTCCGACGCGGGCGCTGGCTGAGTACGAGGGCCTCTTTAGATCAGCTTTGCTGGGCGACGCAGCAGGCTCAGCCCTCAGCTGCCAGCTGCAACAAATGGGTAACAAGTTGACAAACGACTAATTTTAATTTAATCTTTCAGTTTCTGACTTAATGATGGGAAAAAAATAAATAAATAAAAATTAAAAAAAAAAAAAAATTCCAGGGGAAGGCAGAGCTAACACGCCTCTACCCTTCACACGGATCTCTCGATGGGGGACTTTCAGTGCAAAACTGGTTAGGAGCTCAATGAGAGCCTTACGTTTTTGAATTAAATTTAACCCCGGGGTGCCGCTGCTTCAGAGCCTTTGGAGGCAGAGTTGTAAATCATGGCAGCAGATTCGGCGTCTGATGAGCGCTTCCCATCATGATGACATTTAAACTATTAATTAATTAGGAGAGAGCAAGATGAGAAGATTTGGAATTCTCCCCTTTGGATAATTACTGCCGAACACATTTGTTACTGTAATGAACGAACAGGATGTGACTTCAGCCAGCACGTTCTCCCTGCGTGTGTGGGAGTTCACATGGTTATTACTTTAGCCTGCCTTAAAAGGAGAAAAAAAAAAAAGAGTATTTTTCCCCTGCAGTCACAAATAGGGGTCACTTGTGCTTTTAGCATTTTAGCTGGGAAGGAAGGAAGGACATAAATCAGGGTGAGTGTGACCGTCAGATCCACCACGACCCAGAGCCTGGTGCATCTGCTGGGTCCTCGCAGTGCAAATCTGACTCGTGACTTCCACGTGGGCAACTTTAGGCCATTCGTTCTCTTGCCAAGCCTCTCGAAGCCGGTGACAACCTTCCTCCTGAAACTTGCTTTGAAGTGAGATCCTGAGTCAGATGCACACAGTGGGACCCTCTGGCAAGGCAGTGGGAGCCTGAGGGTCCTGCTGGTCCCTGGGCTCACTGCTGGTCTGATCGAGACCCTTTCCATAAACCCTGGAAGAAGCTTTTGAGAGTCTCCACTCTCACTTGAGGAGACTGGCCCGTGATAGCCAAGATCTCCATGGGCTTTGCCTGTGCTGGGAGCTGCACTGGAGCTCCACCAGCGCTGCCCTGCTTCGTGAGCTGCCCTTTGCAGCTTCTCTTCAGAAAGATTTTTGAAAGCTTCTCCAGTTTTCCTTGTTTCTAGAGGATTTTGCCCTCTCCAGAAGCAGAGTCACTGCTCGCTTACGGCATCTCTGCTTCCTGCTAGCAGAGATCCTCGTTTCCTCTCCCGCGTTAATACGCCCTTTTGCAGGTAATCAATCTTGCTTGGCAGGATCAATTAAAATGAAGTGGGGATGCTCCACGTACCTTGGTCTGGAAATTTTACTCCAGTCGTACTCCCACGTGAAACCTACCTTTGCAGAACTCCTGGGCTAGATGATCCCCATCTCCAGTGACTGCAACAGCACTGACAATCTAACAAAAGGAATACATTTGAATGGGCTCTTAGAAGGTAGCTATTAATTAGAATTGTCAGTAATGTGAAAGATTTAGGCAGAACCTCCTTACTGAGGAGATTTGCTATGAAAGTGTCAGCAAATACAGGCTGTCATCATCTGGCACCCTTCCATCCGCAGCACTGGGATGCTGTGGGGTGTCAGAGTGGGTGAAGTGAGACCTTGCAGCACCAGGGAGGCTGGGTCCAGCCGTGCAGGGATGGGGTCCCCTCTGCAGCAATGTCTGATGTCCTGAGGTAGAGAGAGCCTGTGGGTGTGGTGGGGCTGTGCATGGAGCCACTGGAGCTCCCCGAGAGCTCCCAGGCACTCCAGGAGCCCGCTTTCCAGAGGAGAGTGTGCTCTCCCTGTCTCTCCCTTCAGTGACTGGCCCCAGAGAATTATCCTCAGGTGAACCAATAATTTTTTGTCAGAGAAACATTTACATTTCTTATTTTAAGTGGAGCTGTCTCTAGGCACTTCTTTTCCATCTTACTTTAGCCTTCCAAAAGAGGTAATTTTTTTCCCCTTTTTTTTTTTTCCTTTTCTCCTGGATGTTTCCATGACCTATTGATGTTTTTCTGTTTAAACGTCTCTGTTCAAAGTTGTTGTGGCAATCCTTTGGTGTCCTATATGAAACGAGTTTGGGCTCCCTCTAACTTCCCAGTGTATAAATATCCACCTTGAAAGAGCTGCTGTGCTTTAACCTGGATACGTGCTGCCTGTAATCGCTGCAGGCTCCGACCTTCAGGGCTGCTCTCCCCAGTGCAGCTTCTGCTCAGTGATCAGGGAAATAGGGATGTGGATGACTGGAATTTTTTTTAATTTGCCAAATTTTCCTTAATTGCTGCTGCTGCTGTTCTGGAGCAGAGCATTGAGCCTGGTCATTAGGTCTAAGCCCAGCCGTGCGCGGTGCTGGGCAAGATTTTGCTAGAGGAGGGTGATTTTCCAGTGCCCTTGACTTGACAAAGTCATACTTTTGGTGTGGGGCTGAGGGGATACAGGGCTGTTAGCTGGGATTACATCACCTTGTATCTTGTGGTAAGACTGGGAGAGCCTCCAGTTAGCCTCTTGTAAACATCAACCTGTAAAACAAAAGCCCTTCTGTGTGTGAGGGGGTGCATGGTGGTGTAGGCTACGCAGTGCGTTGCTTGTGGCTGATGAACAGCTACTCTGATGGGACATGAGCAGCTCTGTTTCACCTGCACCTGCAGGATCTAGGCAGGGTCTAGAGACCAAGTCTTGTGAGGATCATCTGAGCGACCTGGGCTTGTTCAGCCAGGAGCAAAGGAGACTCAGGGGAGACCTCCTGGCTCTCAACAGCTCCTGACAGGAGGCTGGAGCCAGGTGGGTCGGGCTCTGCTCTTAAGGAACAAGCAATAAGAGAAATCGGCCTCAAGTTGTCCCAAGGGGAGGTTGAGGTTGGAACTGAGAACAGTTTTTGTTTTTTGGTTTTTTTTTTCCCCTGCACAGGTTGTCCATGGCTGTCCCAGGCTGCCCAGGGCAGGGGTGGAGTCCCCGTGATCCCTGGAGGGGTTTCCGAGCTGTGGTGCTGAGGGACAGGGGTCAGTGGTGCCCTGGCAGTGCTGGGTTAATGGTTGGACTCAATGACCTTAAAGGTCTCTTCCAACCAAAATGATTTTATGATCCATCTCCTTCTGTCAGCCCATCCAGGGAGCTTGCAGTTATCGCTCCTGTAGCCTAGGGAAGCTCCTAAGGCCCTTGGGGCTCTGATGTTTCTGAGCTTCACCCAGTAGGTGAAGACGCATTACAAACCTGCTCCTGTATCAGGAAAGTAGAATGGGTGTTTAGGGCTTTGCCAGGTGGATTTTCACAGGAACTGAGCCAGTTTAAGGTCCGTGGTCATCTTCAGTAGATAGCAAACGTCATAGAAGTTACTATAATGGACAAGACAATCTACAGCTATCTCATGGAACTAGAGGTGTGGAGTTTAGCACAAAATACCTTTTTTTTTGTGAGGCTGTTTTCCCTTTTCCTTTGAACTTTTGTCACTGGGGACACTGGTCTTGCCATAGGCAAGCTATAGACTTTGTATTGTGTCAAATAGAAATGCTAATTTGTGTTCTGGAAAATGGGATGCTTTTCCTGGTGGAAAAGGAAGTTGTCTTAATGGACTCTTGTGGGAGAAAATCCAACAGCAGAATTCGCAGAGTCTATTTGTCTTTTTGCTTCTTTTTCTCCCTGGGATTCCGAGTGAAGAGTTCTGACTTTGCTCTTATTTCCAGAAAACCCAAACAAAAACATGTCCAAGCCATTAAAAGACATCACTCTTCTTTTTTTTTTTTTTTCCCCCCCATTCCGAGTATGACTTGTAAATTGTTTTGCAGCCCTGAGCTCCCACCTTGCTGTGTTACTCCAAGTAGTGCAGGACGGTGAGAGTTGGTGGTGCCTGTAGTCACACCTCGAGTAGAACAGTCTCTTTGTTCTCCCCTTTGCTGTGGGATCAGCAGCTTCTGGGACTGAGCAGGGCCAGGAGGGATGAGCTTTGGGAGCTGAACGCCCCAATTCTGCTCCCAGATGTGGTTTATAACAAATGAGTTTAATTGCAAAACCTCTCCCACTGCCAGTGCCCACGAGAGAGACAGGGACTCAAAAATCAGACAGACAGACAGACATGCTGAGACACACACCCCCAGTGGGAAATTAATGCTGGAGGAAAGGTCATCACAAGGTGGGATTTATTGTATTCAATGCTAAGCATTTTTTCCCCACTTTTGATTTCAAGTTCCAGTGATTATTTATTTATTTTTATACTTTGTTGGACAGAAAATATTGGGCTGTGTGTGGAGAGGGCTAAACTTTGAATCGAAATTGAAGCATATGGGAGGGGTATGGTAGAGTTAATTTGTTTGTGCTCTTGTATCAGCAAAGATGATACGAGAAACCTTTGGAGACGGATAAATGCTTCATATGTGAGTCAGAAAACATGCAATCAGTCAGCAACAATCATCTTTCTGGAGATTCTAGATAATCCGTGCTTCAAAGCAAAACCTGTGTTTTGGAATATTCATCCTCTGATATTCAAACATCCAACTTTGTTCTTCTAATTATTATTATTCTTTTGATGTTATATCAGACAAGTGCCATAAGGGTCTTAAAAAGGGCAAAATAATTATTTCTTTTATATCTTAATACCCACGTGATGTGGAGGCTTGTGGAGAAAGAGGGGTTTGGTTTTTTTGTTTTGTTTTGTTTTTTCTTTTTGTTTTTTCTTTTTTTTTTTTTTTTTTTGACAAATCCAGAGGGTGAAGCTTGGCAACATGGTAGAGTTGAGTGTAACCATAAATAAAACCCTGTGTGAATTCCCCCTTGGAGACACTACAGATCTATTGAACAGGGCACCCTCTCTATAAAAATTGTTCTTGAGAGGTAATAGCAAGCTATACATTATGAAAAAATATAGCACAGGGATTTGCTGTACTTGGAGCAAAACTATGAGAAAAATGGTGGGAGGTAATAAGGGATTGTCGTTCCATCCCATTAGAAATGTGTTTTATTCCAGACACCCAGATTTTATCTTCCCCCTGCACCTGAATTAGAAATGAAACTGCCAACTTTCGAAGATGTGCAAGAATCCACACAGTAATATGGTTTTCTTTTTTCTTTTTTCTTTTTTTTTCCCTTTCCTTTTCTTTTGGGGAAGCTAATTAGGGCAAACATAGATAAAACACGCTGTGTGTTATGAGCTTGTAAATAATAGAAAAGGGTTTCCTTAGGAAATTAGCACTAGGACGTGCAGGAGGCTATGAAATCAAATGCTACAAATATATACTGTATTCTCTACATAGATTAAAATAATAATAAAGAACCCTCTAAAACCAGTCATATGAAGAAGGGAATCCTCTAGGATTTGACTGGCACAATCCTGTAAAAGAAGAAGTTCAGTAAAAAAAAATCCACTCATTTCTAAAGAAATTTCCCAGATTAGATTTGTAAATCAAAAACCAATATATAACATGCAAGAATTGATCTGTTTTATATTCCTCAGTTACATTTTTGTGAAGCACATTTAGAAGATTTAGAACGTATTTGCGCCTGCTGGTTGAGCCATTATATGCTTGAGTTCATACATCTATTTGTGAGGCTATAAAACAGGCATCGACTACCCATGTAAATTGTGTTCTCCACAATAAATTATATGCATACTTGCAAAAATACATAACTGCTGTTGGTTGGCTTACGTAGACTGAATACTAATGATGTTTAAAGTTGTATTGTCCCTCTTCTCAGGCCTAATTTAGCCTCTACATCAAAAATTATGTAGGAAAAAACACTTTATCCTCTCACTGAGAAATAAAATGGCACTTACGGGCATCCACATATCTTTCTTTTATGAAACACCACCATTTTCATACTAATTTTAGCTGCACAGGGTTCATGGAAAAGTCTGTCTCGTGCAAACCTCTTAGGAGACTTTGAGGTGTGTTGTGTGCCTACGCAGCTACGTAAAATGTATTTTTGCAGGGTTTCTATAAAGGAATTGGGTTTTGTGCGTGCAGTGATGCAGTGCTACTCACGGGTAGCGTAATCCTTTATGGCAGTCAAAGGATTTTTAATTCCTGAAGTTCAGAGAGTTGTTTGGGGTTTTTTATCATACCCCAGGGTACAGCACCAAGCTATCCCAGAACAAACTGGCAGCCCCGTGAAGTATCTTCCTCTCCCCTCTACCTGCTGCTGCCTACCAAGGCACCTCTGGGTTAATTAATTGGTTTTGCTCAGCTTTCAATTGTCTTAAGAGCTGTGAAATGTGCCTCCTTTCACAAAGGAGTTGGGGCTGACCCCAGCTTCACCATTTTGGGTCATTTGTTCTCGCGCGTGAGGTCGCGCAGCCCGTGTGCCTCCCTGGGCGCTTTACATATTTTAATGGCACCGCTCTCCTCGCTACAGAAACGAGCGAAGGTGCCGTGTAACCTTCACACGTGTTCTTCCTCCCACCTCAGCCTTTGCTCTGCTCTCCCCTCCTCGTGTACCGCCGTGCACGGTTTCCTTGTCTCTTTTTTGGTCTTTCATTAATCCACTTTATTTATTACTTTCACCAGTCATTCCCACCCTGCCTTTTTGCCTCTTTCCCTTCCAGGTTTTGCCTCCTTTGGGGTATTTTCTCCTTGTTGCCCTTTTTTCTGCCTTCCTCTGTTACAAACACTCCTTTCCCCAGTTATGAATGCACGTGTCTGCTTCTGCAACCAGTTTTTCGGCGTGCACCAGATCACTGTGAGGTGACCGGGTACCCCCGTCTTTGCTGCTGCCAGGGGGAGAGGAGAATTTCCCTGTCCTTCTCCTTCCCTGCCTGGGCCGTCTGGGGAATATGGAAGCTGTCACACACTTCCTCTCCTGCCCAATGATGTGTAGGAGAATAATATATCCCTTTTATTGGGCTCGCAACTGGGCAGAGGAATGAGAGAAGCAAACCGCCTCCTTTTTCCTCACCCAGAATATCCTGATTTCCTTTTAACCCTTGCCTACGTTACCTCCACCACCCTGGCCGTGGTTTAGTGGAGCTCTCCTGGAAGGCTGAGGCTGTTTCTGGGGACATAACCCGTGCAGCTGTGGGGATGTCACTGCCTCACCGTGTGGCTGGGAGCAAGGGCAGGGCTGTGGGGGGCTCTGCTGCCAGCCCTGGAAACCAGCTGGGTAACTCGGAGCTGCTTTTGCAGCCTGACCTCTACCACCCCCGTGTAGAAATTGAGGTCGCGTGCTGTGTTCGACAGTAAAACCGGTGCCAAAAAGCAGGTAGCAGAGTTTGCTTTTCCAAGGTCAACTTTTCCTGGACCCTGAACTGCAAAGGGATAAGGGGACAGGTATGAAGGTGTGCAGAGCACGCAGCTCCGGAGGAGACACGAGTTCATGCAGGGAGTACAGACTATGGCTGCCTGAGACCTGCTCACCAGTCCCATTCCTGGTTTTCCTGAGACCTGCTCACTGGTCTCATTCCTGGTGTTCCACACACCAGCTCTGTATCCCCCAAACCAGCTCAGAAGGGAAAGCTGGGAGGGTCCTCTAGTGAAGAGTCATGATGGGTGCAAGGGTTTGTATGTGGTTACTACATGTCCATATGATCTTCTGTGTTTTAATTAGCATGGGATCAAATTTGTAAGTTCTGGAGAAGAAAATTGCTCCTGGAAGGGCTCTACTGTATGGCAAAGGGCAGGGGAGGTGATGTGATTTGCAGGTAAGGGCAGCTTCCCGGGAGCCCAGTTGTCTGTGGAGAAGTTTGTGGAAGAGCAGACTCCACATGTGACTTCTGCAACTTAGAGGAAGGCTTATCAAAGAAAATTATGCCGTGTCCACACCTCGTACTGCTGATTGATTTGTCGGCACCATCCTGGGAAGCCTTGTGGCAAAGCCTTGGGACCGGGTGGCAGACCTTCCCAGAGGATCACCTGCTGCAGGGGCAGAAATGGGGGGGGGGGGGGGCCTTTGAACCAAAATAGCCAAGTTCCAGAAATTCCTGTAGTGCTGGAAACCATCCTGGGACAGGGAGGTGACCAGCACCGTGTGTCCCTAAAACACCCTCTCATCGGGCAGAGGGAAACACCCCTGAGGCTGGGGCTCCTCACAGCCTGTTAGAAGAAGAGCGCATTGCTTTAACACCACGTTTCAGAGTTGCAGTGGCTGACAAAGTAACCTAGATATAATTTTCCTTTGTGTCAGTTCTAGCCACTAAAATTAGTATTGAGAGCCACAGAAAGCTCAGTGGAGTTTTCCCGGTTTATCCTGCGGCTAATCTTTTTATATCTTCTCCCCCCTCTTCTTTAAAATCAGGGGGAGGGGAAGCCCTTCTATGCTCTGCAGCTGGCATGTCTCAACTACTAACATATGTGGTGCTTCTACACCATACAGTAGCTTAGGACTTTTCAAAAACACAGAACCCCTGAATCCAATAAAATTGCAAATTTCACTGTATTTCACAATATCCTAAATAAACATGAACAGCGTGCATTTCTCTTTCTGGCATCAAATATTAATCTGTCCGTGGTTGGAAATGTGCTTTCCATCTTGTGTGCGCTCACATTGGGTAAACACTTGGGAGATTGCTATTCCAGACCTTTCATTCTCTCCTAGAGTCAAGAGCATGACAAATTTTTCTCCTAATTACACCTGCCACTGTTTGCCTTCTAATACTGTAAATCCTCCATCACATAGTTTTTCAGATTCAGGATTAGGTTCCTTTTCTGTCATACAAATGATTGGAGGTGCAATATGCAGTTAGCAATGCACATTATGAATGTTTAGGATGTGTTCTCCTTTTTTTTTATTTTTTTAAGTAAGGTATCTGCGTGAACAGAACTAGATCCACGTTTAACTTGGGATGTTGATCTGGGACCTCTGGCTTGGGGTGTTTTTTTCTGGCTGTTTTGAACCAGTGGAGCCTTCTCCTTCTGTCTGTCACAGCGAGGTTGCTCATCTCTACTTTACACTTCATTTGGAAACGTCTCTGATGGTGGAAATTCTATCTTCTCGTGTCTCTTCAAGGGTCTCAGTATTTGTGGGAGAGCACAGAGCTGGGCAGGTGGCAGCTTCTTTCTCCTGAGGGCGTCCACACCATTGTGATGCTCTTTATCACCAGGATGAGAACGCAGCCGCGGGTGCCGACCAGGGTATTCTTGCTTTTGGGCATCGCTGGGGGGCCTGCCAGCTCCATGCTCCTGGCTGCAGCGTGTGGCTGCTGCAGTGTCCTGGTCTGCCATCGCAGTCCTCCCCATCCCCTCCTCCTCAGGGGGATGCTTCAGTGCAGGCATCTCGCATCTTTCTGTTGGGAGGGAGCAAAGCCTGAGACTGTTGTATTGATTGGGACACTCTTGTTCGAAGTAACGTTAAATAACACCAGTTTTCCCCTTCCCTGCTCTTCTTTCCATCTCTCTCTGGTGAAATGGAGGAGTTTCACCAGAAGGATGTGAGCTCCCTGGTACCTCAGTTCCAGAAATAAAGTAGTTCTGGGAGTAGCAGATGGTCCTGACCTGCTCAGTGCTCCTGGGTTACAGCAGGGCTGTCATAGGCACCATCCCAGAGGCACACAAAATCCAGTGATGTGTTTCTAGAGGCTGTGCCACGTTTCGTTTATTTTGTTTGTGGTTTTGAAAGTCAAAATTGTCAAGAGCAGCCAATGAAAATGAGTGAAAGCAAGTGAGGAAACTGTGGCGTACAGGGAACTGCAGCCAGACTGTCCCTCCACTCTGCACGTAGGTGAGCGATGGGGGCAGCACTCTGCCCGTTTTCTCCTGCTCTGACTTCATGTTTAAGTGGAAGCCCCTTGGGCAGAGAGCCCGTTTTGCTTTGCTGGTACCAATCCTCCATTAACGTGTTACAGCAGGGGGCAGGGAAACTGGTCCAGCTCTGAGCTAATCGTGAGTTAATACGCAAATGATGAGCTGACAGGGTATGTGTGGTATAGGTGAAGGACACTCAGTGAGGAAGAACGGCAGCAGAGATGTCCACGGTGCTTGTGTGTGTTTAAATTGGCCATGAAGAGTTGGGACGTTACCTTGGAATGTACGCGTGTCCCAAATCATAGAACCATTTTGGCTAGAAAAGACCTTTAAGCCCATCGAGTCCAATCATTAACCCAGCACTGCCAGGGCACCACTGACCCCTGGCCCTCAGCACCACAGCTCCACGGCTTGGAAACCCCTCCAGGGATCACAGGGACTCCACCCCTGCCCTGGGCAGCCTGGGACAGCCCTGGGCAACCCTGGAGGGGAAGAAATTGTTCCTCAGCTCCAACCTCAACCTCCCCTGGGGCAACTTGAGGCCGGTTTCTCTTATTGCTTGTTCCTTGGGAGCAGAACCAACCCCACCTCACTCCAAGCTCCTGTTAGGAATCTGTCAAGAGCCAGAAGGTCTCCCCCAAGCCTCCTCTCCAGGCTGAACAATCCCAGGTCCCTCAGCTGCTTCTCACCACCCTTGTGCTCCAGCCCTTTCCCCCCCTCCGCTGCCCTTCTCTAGCCACGCTCCAACCCCTCCATGTCCTTCTGCGTGTGAGTGGCCCAAAACTGAACCCAGTACTTAAGATGTGGCCTCCCCAGCATGCACACCATGCAATGCCACACGTGTAGCAGGGACACGGGCACCATGCATCATTCCTGCAGCTCGAGTGAACGACACACGTGCTTGGGCACGCGGCTGGCAAGGTCAAGCTAATGCCAACTGTTGCTACAGCAGGCCCGTGGCTCTGCGGAAGCAGAGGATGAGTTTGTGGGTGTGCAGCCTGTGTGGGGAGGTTTGCTGTGCCAGCGCTCGGTGGTTTGAGCACTAGGAATAAATAGAGGACTTGAGCCTGGAGAGATGGAGTGAAACAATTTATTTGATTACTAGGTAAATAAGCTGAGCTCCGTGTGGATAGATGTGTCCGTGGTCGCTCCGTGAAGCGGTTTCTTTCTCTGCTTGCCTCTCAGCGCTTTATTAGCCAGCTGCCAAGGAGACAATAATTCCTTCCCTCCTTGTAGGCTTCAGAAAGTTACATAATTTTTTTATTGGAAACCTGGGCAGAAGGGAGGAATTTGGTTTATTAGAAGTAAGTCTTGCTTTTCAAAATATAAGTCAAAAAATTGCTTTCTCCCTGATCTTTTTACTACAAGACTTTGGATATTTTGGATTCTATTTTTCTTTGAAAAGCTGGAAGATTGACTAAATTAACACTTTCTTGTGCAGTTTTCACTTTGAAAAGCTCCTGCTTATAGGACAAGTTCTTTATTTGTTCGTTATGTAAAATCCAGTCTTTCTTTCCTGGTTGCATCCCTTCAAGACAACCTCTTGGTTGTATCCTAGGGCGAGTACTTCTAGCTCTGGATGGGGCACACTCAACAGCCATGATTTTATGTATTTGTATGGGATAATTACCACTCCCCACAACAATGGTGAAGGTATTAGATTTGTAGCAGAAAGGTAAACCTGCAGTCAAAAGCAGGTCTGTAAAAATAGATCTGTAGTGTCTCCAAGGGGGAATTCACACAGGGTTTTATTTATGGTTACACTCAACTCTACCATGTTGCTTTTCTAATATTCCATGATAAACAAGGGGACCTCTTGCCATTCTCAGCCCACCTTGTCTTCATTCTCCTTCTGCTCTGTGGTGTGTTTAATTACTGGGCTCTTAATTCATGCCATTTACTAAAAAAAGAGGTTGCAGTCATCTGGTGGATGGGCCAGATTGCTGCTGATTGAGGAAGGAGATGTGGCTGAGGGTTAGTAAAGGGCTTTCTGTGTTGTATTGAGGGTTTATTGGAGGGAGCATAGGGATGGGTCTGTGGCTTGGGGTGGCTCTGTTGGCTTGTCCCAGCTCAAGCTCTTACTCTCTGGGTAAATCCTTCCTGTGGGGATTGTCCGCAGAGCTGCAGGTCCTGGCCGAAGCTCTGCTTCGTCAATGGGCTGTAAATAATTAAATAAGTAAAATTGTCTCTTTGGTCGAGTTCTCTTTCAAAGCGAGAGTTTTGGAGCTGGTTTAGCTGAGAATAAACAATTCCTTTTGACATTTGTACCTGATACGTGAAAACTGTGGGTTTAAAATAATCTGGTGTTCAAAAACAATCGTAGAATTCAGGCTCCTCCGACAGGAGGATTTGAGCTTCTTGTTCCTTTCCTGGATGAAGACTCCCAAGTGCCAACTTTGCTCCCAGCATGAGTCCTGGGGCAGATCAATCCCGTCGTAAAGCTGCCATAACCCCAACCCGCCGCTGTAATGATGGAGAGGTGCCCGCGCCTTTGCAAAATCCATTCTGTTCGGCTCTGGATTTCTTCCAGTTCTTCAGAAAGAAGCAAACGGCAGCCGCTGCCACCAAAATCCTATTTGTGCCTGATTGCCATCCCAATAACATTTCCAGGGGTGACAGGCTTGGCCGAGGCCAGCCTGGGCACTGGCTCCATCCCGGCCGCGGTGATTTACGGCGACTGGCCGCGGTGGGGATGGTTTGTGGCTCTGACCTGGGTGTGACCCCAGCAGATAGGAAGGCAACGTTTCCATGAAACACAAACAAAAGGTTAAATGCTCCAGTTCTCGGCTTAGACAGAGCCAATCATTCTGAAGAGACTCTGTGTGTGTGTGTCCCCTTTAATTGGTTCTTTATTTCATGTAATATTTCTTTCGCTCGCTTGCATGCGCGCTCTCTCCCTCTCGCTTGCACTTGGACACGCAAACTCACCCACTCACCCTCTTTAAAACATCTTAATAGCAGCCACTTTAAAACTGGGCAGCAGCTATTTTCTAGACCTCTTTACAACGGGCTGGATAACATCTCCATCACACGTGGCAAGTTTAATGACTGAAATCTCTCAAGGGTTTCAACGTTGGCTTCCAGGGCTGCAAAGGCGATTGCCATATTTTCCCGTGGGTGGAGAGCGAGCGCCGTGCCTGGCAGAGGGCTCTGGCTCTGGCAGCTCTTGGGCTGGGCACAGCGTGGGTGCTGCCGAGGCATCCTTCCCTTCCTTCCTCCCTCCCTCCCTCCCTCCCTCCTCGCAAACTCCTCTCTCGAAAGGCGAATGAGTCAGAGACAATATGCTGCAGATCAGCAGCGAAGGGAGCGCCTGCGCCAGGGAGTTGGGAGGTGCAGGAGCATCGCTTTTGTCTTCTGCCCTCAGCAGGGAGAGGAGAAGGAAAGCTGCAGGCACCTTTCAGAATGCCTACTGCTCCATCTCCTTCCCAGCAGGAGAGCCAAAGAAAGAGGCTGAAAAGTATCACAGAATGGTGGGGGTTGGAAGGGACCTCTGGAGATCATCTTGTCCAACCCCCCTGCTAAAGAATGGTCACCCAGAGCGGGTTGCTCAGGATCACATCCGGGTGGGTTTTGAGTATCTCCAGAGTTTTTTTATGTTTAGAGTTGTCTTTATGTTTAAAAGTTACCGTCTTACAGTAAAGGTAAAACTGGAAATGTTCAAAGTTTTGTTCAGATAAAGATGACAACACCCCAAAGGCAGGCAAGCCCAGCTTCCTGCCCTCTGGCTAACCCTTACAGGAAGGGGTTAAAGAAATCTGCATTTAGCTCAGCAGACACTGCTGGGGGAGTCTCACACACCTACCTTACAGCTGATGGGCTGGCTCGGGCAGGTTAGTGACATGCCCGAGATCAGGCAGGGAATTCGAGGGGCTTTATGCTAAAGAGGACCAGCTGTGGTGACCCAAACTGGTTTTCTGTCACCAAACTTCCCCCATTCAGCAGAGCTGGGAAAGAAAAGCAGAAGGAAAACCCAGGTGTCCTCCCTTGGAGCGGCGTTGGCTGTTCCCGCTGATGAATGAGCGTGGGACATAAATGTTGAACTTTGATTAATTCCCAGTGTCCAAAACCTGCTAGAACTTGGCCATTTGGCCTCATTGCAAGCGGCACTCAGATGTCACTGTGATAGGAAAAGCAGAAACCACCTACAGCAGCAGCGGCTGTAAAACATCGGGAGAAGAAAGTGACAGCTCGGAGTCATCTCACTTCCCATCCCTAAAGGACTGTGCCGGCATAAAGCTGCACGGCGTGAACGGATCCGCTCCCGAGGTGCATCAACAGAGCTATGATGAATTGAACTAAATGAACTGAGGCAGTCCATAAAAAGTGTTTGCCTTCTTTTTAGACCTGGAATTGGAGTTTATGAAGTGATTGTTCAAGATAAATAGGAGCTGCTGCAATAAGTTCAAACTAGTTTAGAAAACTATATATCCCTAACCCATAAATGGTGGGTTTTTTCCCACTTCTGAGAGCTAATGTTTTTCTTTGGATTGTTTACAGTTTCAAACCAGGGTTTGACCTGAAACATCAGCAACGTTAATGACATTTAAAGGTAATATCGTGGATTTATGATACTGTCACTTAATTCAGAGGTTTCAAAATGCCAGATTAAGCATTAATTGCTGCTGTTTGCTGGTGTGGCAGGTCAGGGTTATCTTGAGCATGCTCTGAACACATGGGGATGGCCTCGATTCAGCTGGGCTCCTGCGCCCATGCTGCCTTTCCTCACCCTGCCTCGGGCTCCTCGGCTGTTGGGTTTGTTGGAGAAGGGCCCTACCTGTTTTACACTCCCCCTCCTAGCCCAAGCTCCAGAAATCAGCATTGAAAATCCAACGTGAAAAAGTTAAATCTCAAATCTCCCCCAACTCATCCCCTTCTAACCACCTTGCTACAAGTGAGGAGCTCTATTTGCCTGCCTAGAGCTGAGGGTACCTTGCTGTCGAAATACACCGTGCCACAGAACAAAGACATTGTAATTCCCCTGGTGAATATTAGAAATAGATGCACATATGCGCAGAGCTTTACAGAATATCATCATTATATTTATCTTCCTGCTCTTGCTTGTAATTTAATTTTTTTGTTGTTGTTTTCATGGAAGATTAAAGCCAGGGTTTTATGACGCCGACCGCTTTCCTCCAGCCCTTGTAAGCAAGATCTTGTCAAACGCTTCCCGTGTGTCACTCGCATTTGTCGGTGTAAAAGGTGTTGCCCTGTTTGCCATAAAGCAGCATAAAGCGGCCGCAGCCTTTCCCTGCAGTAAACCAACAGCTGGAGCATCAGCCGAGTGCTTGGCGCCGGCTCGGTGTCATCCCTGGGGACATTTGACCACTGCTTGGACACAAACTGCTGCTGCAAAGCTTCCAGCCGAGCCTCAGCCGGCACCGGCATCCCGGGAAGCGGCACGAACGCCGCGGAAATGGTTACTTGACGCTGTGGGTCCTTCTGGAGGAGAGGATGGGAAATAATTGAGGTTCTAAAATAAGCAGTCGCTCTCTAGTTAGCGTTAATGAGTGAATGAGATTTAATTAATTTGGTCCAGCAAGTGGGTCACTGGTTTCCCCAGCCAGAGAGAGGGGGAACACAGTAGAAGACGCTGCCCCTTAAATAAACACCTCGGATTTTGTACAGTGGTGTTCCTGGGCTTGTTTTGCATAACTTTATAACCTCACTGACTATTGCAACTCAGACCTGGAAGACGCCAGGTAAGGAACTCACCCCCAATGGGGTGGTTAATGCAGTGGGTGTCTGCCAGCCCATTTCTGCTTCACCTAAGGTGGATAATTTTAGCTTGTGTGAAATTAAAAGCTCCCTTCTTTCCATCCCCTCTTCTTCTCACTTGTCACAGTAATAAAAAGCCAACTCCTCCCAGCTCTGCCCGCGTGTAAACAGCATTAACACAGCGACGCACCGGTGTGGTTTGAAACGCTGGCTGCTGCTTCCCTGAGGGAAACCTGGGGGACTGAGGGATGGAGCGCTGGCCTTGGCTTCAGTTTCTCACTCCTGCTCGGTATTTCTGACTCGAGCTGGTTTGTACCCGCCACCTTTTAGTTAAACATCGGAGGTTTTTTAAAATTTAAATGAGATCTCAGAAAATAGATACTGTGCACCTTTGTGTTGGTGAGAAAAAGAAGTGGTGTCATTCATGTCAGATAATTGGTGGTTTTAGCTCTCTGCAGAATAAATTACAGCAGTCATATAATGGCCTTTCATCCAATCACTTCTCTACTCGGGATCTAGACTTGAAATGAGGTTTGTTGAAAACATCATTTCAGGGATTATTGACCACAGCAAAACCTTGTTGTACATGTTCTTTGTATGTATTGAAAATACACGAGTTATAAAGGTAATAGTTGGTGCTTCGCCAGTGAATTGGAAGCTGCTCCCTGGGATTGTCGGGAGGTACGAGGCTCTTGGGGGGGCACGTTTAGTCTCTCTCCTCCCTCCAGAAAGAGGATGGGAGATGGAGGCTCAGTGCTCCAGGCACCAGAGTCACTGGGAACCAGGCTGCACCCTTCTTTTGATGGTTTCTGGGTTTGGATGGTGCTGACGGGACTCATTTGGCCCGTTTGTGTGACCAATAGACAAGGTAGTGGGGATGTTTTGATGTCTTCATCTTCTAAAATATTATCTCCTGTGTGTTTAAATGACCCGTTGTTTAGGTCATGTGTAGGAAGGTGGCATGGATATAACGAGTGAGTTGTACAGGTCGCTCTTTAGGGCTTGGTTGTCTTCTCAGCTAGGTACAGTCCCTCACGGCTGCCATCCTTGTCCCTTTCTGGGGCTGCTCTGTAGCTCAGAGAACTGCATTGGGATAATCTTGTATTGGGTGCTAAAGAGATCGAAGTAATCTGTACGTGAGAAAAGGTTAAAAGACAGTGTGGTCATAATCTACAAATATCAGTGTGGGTAAAAGACAGTAAAAGACTCTAAAGCTGAGCAGAAAAAAAACCCAACAAACTAGGTTTCCGTGGCTGGAAACCGAGGGCAGAGAAATTCAAATGAAATTGAAGTGTGTGTTTTGATGGTCACAGTAATTAACCATTGGAGAAAATTCCCAGGGGATCTGGGAGATGCTCCGTCACTCACAGGTTTTATAAATAAAGGCTGAATGTCTTTATAAAACAAAATGCCATTTCTTGGGAAATAAAAAATAAATAAAAAAAAAAAAACGAAGAAAAAGTTGTGGATGAGCCAGTGGGACTGTGCATATCAAATTCCTGGGTCTGAGTTCAGGTTGGAGGCCAGGCAGGAGGAGCTCAGCAGTTAAACCCAAGGACCTGCTGGTTCAGAGCCCTGGCTTTCGGGCAGTACAAACCCCAGTGTTGCCCTGCACTCTCTCTGTCATTTCTTCCTCTTGCAAGAACTCGGGGACTCGCTGGCTCTGAGCTGAACAAAGCCCTGCTTCGGGGACATAATAGACCCCTCACCAAAGCTGAGCTGGTCTTGCAGCACTTGTCACAGGGAGTGAAACAACTCTGCTGGAATAATTGATCATTTGCTTGACTAAGGATCAAAGCACCTGTAACTTGGTCACCTCTGTCTGCCAGGGCATGCCCTGAAAGAATAAATTCTTGAAAAATAGTCTTTTCCACTTATATTATTTTACTCCCTTTCCCACTTCAAACCTGGCAGCTTGGAGGCCCATGTGATGGTCCAAGAGCAGTGACTTCTGCAGCTATAGTTCTCTAAGGCAAGCTGAGGGGCTTTAGACACCCAGCTTTGCATACAGATGAATGGGAATGAGGTTTGCTGGACTCCTGAGCAGCTTGAGAAACTTCAGCTCCCTCTATTTCTGTTCCACTGTTTTAACTTCTGCTATTCAGGAAAGTTCCCTGAGCTCCTGCCTGCTGAGACCAGGAGGGAAGAGCCTGCCCAGATGCGCTCCCTCGTTTATTTTAATTTAGTCCCTGTGACAATTTGGCGAACCGCTGCAGAAGGGGAGGAGGGGCCTTGGGTCTGTGGTTGTGCTGGGGAAGCGTGTTCCTTGCCTGCTTGTTTTCCTTTCAGCCAAATGATACGACCCCTGCCAACAGGCTGGACATGAGTAAAACCAGAGCCACCGCAGCGCACGGTCTCTGTGCTGATGAAAATGAAGCCTGTTATATATTTATTTTTATTTCTCTGCAAAGTGCTTCTTACACTCTGCTGCTTTCAGTGCTCAATGGCCATCTTTTATGTGACTGCTGCTGCTCCCATAGCTAACGGTTCCTTTGCTTCTCATCTCTCAACCCACTGCGGCTGCCTCGCATCTCCCTCCTGCTGCATTGTTCAGCTGTTTGGAATTTGCTTCCAAAAGGCACCGAGTGTATTTGTTTAAATCTCCAGATGGATACTTGCTGTTCCCAGTTTCTTTTAAAGCTGTATCCTTTGGGGAGAGCATCTTGTAGCTCCTAAGGAGATAACAGAGGCAGGGTGAAAAAAGAAAAAAAATCCCTCTCTTGGCTTCTAGATGGAGTTCACAGCTCGGAAATCAGAAAGAAAATCACAGCGCTCTGAGAATTGCAAAAAAACTCTCCAGAAATAGAAAATATTTTAATCTTGTATTCTCCCCAGTTTGCAATGTGCGGATGCATGGCAAAAGCAAACGGGAACTGTGACTTTCCTCTTTGGATCAAAGCCTGTCCTTGGAAAAATATGTGAGGCAGGAATAGGACCAGTGGAACCACCTGATCTGCAGGGAGAAGGTGGGATGCTGGATGCAGTAATCCAAAACTAAAAGTTCCTGGGGAGTTTTTCCAGGGGTTGCTGCGGGCTGAAGCAGAGCGATCTTTGTGGATACACAGAGCTGTATCTCCTGTTAAGTCTGCACAGCTTAATTTGCAGAGTTTGAACCCAGAGTGTGGATAACAGGACGATGGCCAAGCCCAAAGTCGTGGCAGTCCACGCCGAGCCGTGTCGGCTCAAGAAATTAAACTCTTTCTAATGAGAGTGTTTTGCCAGCTGCCTCCTTTCTCTTCTTTTTTGAACTTTGGTAGTGAACTGCCCGTGGTTTTCCCCTCGGAGCTCTCGCAGTTCGTTTCACTCCATCTCTCGTTTGGTGCCTGTTGATGGCAGGTTACCTTATGGACCGGTAACTTGTACTGGTACAACTAAAGCGAGCGAGGTGCTCGCTCATAGTGGACTTATTGAAAAATCAACTTTGATTCAAAAGGTTAATTAAAAGGCATTAAACATAGTTTTGGTAGGTGTAAAGAGTGGCGGTGTGAGGCTGGGACGCAGCAAGGGAGCGTTTGAAGCTGGAGCAAAGTTTTACAGCCACGTTATAAACCCTGTGAAAGAGGGAAGGGGTTGAGAGGAAACCTTGACCCTTTCTAAGGCTACCAGGTGCTGTTGTGGTCTTGCTGTGGACTTCATTAGCCAAAGGGAAAACGTCTTCATCCTCCGCAGCGCCGAGACTCTCGGGGGAGTCGGGTTAATAGGAACCAGATCACGGGCAGCGCCGAGACTTTGTCAACTCTGGAGTAACAAACCGCGATTTGATTGTTCCCTCTACGAGGAGATCAGGGAGGAGATAGGGTCCAGCTGTCCAGTCATCTAGGAGACTAATTAGTCCAATTAATTAAGAAGTTGCTCCATGTTTCCCCAGTGTCACATGGGGCTCTGAGAGAGAGAATGACAAGGGTGTAGAGAGTGAGAGGTCATAGGGAAAGCTTAATGTCTGTTGGGGTAGATACACAGTAATTAAGTGACAATAGACAGGAACTTTGCTGCTAGAAGAGTGCTAATTAAAACCTGTAGGGTACTGTTCTCCCTCTGGGTGTGCAGCATGTGCCCCTCTATCCCACTGGCATAAATGGGACCAGTCCAGCAAGGAGCAATCTACTCTATCTGTAAAGCAGTGACTCTTTGGCTCAGTGGTGCCATTTCATACACAGCGCACGCGCCCGGGATCTCGGACAGGTTCTGAGACCTCCTTTCTCTGGAGAAAGAAGACGTTAGCCTCATTTTATGGGTGGGATGACCGAGGCCTGCAGAGGGTGCAGGAGCTGGGCATCTGGTAGGGGAGGTCAGAATGTATCATCAGCAAGGAATGTTTGATTTACTGGTGACGCGCTCCGGGGTCTTTCTGCAGTAAGGTAACTTGTACTTTTCAGTTTAAGTGCATAACAGTAGCTGACTCAGCTGTCCTAGCTGATTCTTATGGTCCACGAAGATGCTTTCTTCTCTTATGTGCCTGGTCAGAGGCAATGTGGCACCCCAAGGCCCTGGGCAGCCTGACCAGCGAAGAGGAAGCTCAGTGAAACCGAGCAGGGCATTTGCTGTTCCGTTGCCCGTGTGCTGGTCATACTTTATACCCACAGCAGGGAGATCCATCCTCAGCTGAAACCTAAGCAACAAATGTTAACATTTCATTTTAAAACCTGAGCCAATCCACTTTATAATCCAGACACGGCATCCTGAGTGAGCATTGCTGTTGGATAATCACACAGTGGTGTGGCCTTTTGCCCTCGTGCCTCGCACAACACACCCGAGGCGTGAGATTAGGCTCCAATAATAACACACCCCGTTGTGCCTTTTTGCTCAATTGATAAACCTGCTGTATTAGGAGATATTGTCATAAAACTGAATGGCACCCTGTAAACCTGAATCACTCTCTCTTCCTTGTAGCCAGGGAATTAGATGTTCTAGCTCCTGTCTTGGCTTTATTTCATGTCCGCAATATGCAAGAGACTATATAAGCTGCTGCTTTATTGTTTTTAAAACACTATGAGCAACACTACTGCTGTATAAATACCTATTTTATATACTTTGTCTGATTCCTGTCTCACTCACTGCTGTGTAACTCCACTGACTTCCATGTAAGTCATTTTTAGTTTACATCTTGCTCGAGAAAACAGAATTTTACCCCCTTTTTTTATTGTGGTGGCAGAGTGGGGAGATGCCACTGTGGTCTGTGTGGAGCTCAGCATGGAATTGAGTTTCGTCTCTTGTAATCCTGGGTTATAAATGTGCAAGAGGCACTTTGCCAGAGGCACGTGTCTGCAACGGTCCCACACGTTGCTAAAGGGCACAGTTTTTAGCCCTTTTCCAGTCTTGCTGCTTGAGCTGCAAGTCCATAAACAGAGCAGAGAGCCCAGGGATGGAGAAACTGCTGTGGCTGGGGATGCTCTGGGGAGGTTGGTGCTAATAGAGATGGCAAACTAGAACCTGGCTCTTCCCCCCCACATATGCGTCGGTTTCCCATCCATCCCACCCCACCTTGTGAAATTTCCCTCTTTGTCAGGACACGCTTATAAAGTTGTCGTCCAGAGCGAGGAGACCTCCAAAGTCCAGCAGATTTCCATGACAGAGCCGCACGCCGGGCGCCCTCGCTCCGTAGCAGATTGATTAACAAAGCGTCGCGCCGGGGTGGCCGCCCGGGGCGGCTCGGTGGCCCGCGCGCTGCTCCCCGCCGGGCGGCACGCTGCTCGGCTAGCGCGGGCGAGGGGACGGCCACTGCTGCCCGGGTCTGTCCCCTCCCCGGGCTGGGGATTAACCAGGAAGTGATACAAAAGGCACATATGCTCCTGTGTCCAGTCCTGTCTATTCATATGTGTGTTACTTAGCCTAATAAGGATTAGACTTAATGAATTGGAAGGAGTTAACAATATAAAGAGGCAATAGAAAAAGGTCTAAGTAGTCGTAATTCCATTTCATGTAGCTTTGGTGTTGCTTTGCTTTCAGCGAATAGGTGTAATCCTCTTTGAAATCAAAGGTGGTACAAAGTATGAATTTAAATTTGACATTTACAGCTCCTGTAAGATTTAGTATTCCAGAAAGGTTTGCTCTTCAACAACAACAACAAAAAAAAAACCCCACAAAAAAAAAAACCCAACCCAACAAACCAAAAACAAACAAAAAAACCCCACAAACCACCAGGCACACCATCTGCTCTCCAGGACTGTCCTTCCACGCAGCTCCGGCACAAAAGTTTTGTGGCAGCCAGGCTTTTCCGGACAGAGTCTGGGAGTCACGCCTCTACCCTTTGCCTTTTGCAGATTCTGGTTGGTTTCTTTTAACTAGATTAGTTTGCAAACCAGTGCGTGTCGTGGATTACTGGGGAGCTGCAGTCTGAGCCTGCAGGCGCTCTCGCTGCAATAAGAGTTGGTCACGATTCACTTAGGTGAGGGCACAGCCGCTTCTTTCTCCCAGGACCATCTCTGCTGTACCTGTCCCAGCTGTGTGGCTGATGGGAGCTGCAAGCCTGGCTGCAGTGGTACCTACCTTCCATCTCTTCAGAAGCTTCCCAACCTTGGTTTGCACGATGCTTGGTGCTGGTGAGACAGGGCTGCTCTGCCACACAAAGAGAGTGGGGCAGGGTTGGCCTCTCTTTCTTCACCTTTACCAAGAGGCAAGTAACAAACGTGCCTTTCTGATGGTTTGTGAGCGTATCTGTACACACATCTGTATTTTCCCAGCTTACAAGCAAGATGTAAACCCATTGTGCTATTTCTGGTTTGATGTGTGTGTAGGAGGTGCCGCTTAGCCCAGCTGGAGGGACCCTCTGGCATCCTGCCCCCGGCTTGTGCCAGACAGAGCCGCCCGCCAGGCTTCCTGGGGACGTAACACCAGTAGCAGTGGAGGTACCTTGGCTGCCTTTGCCCTGTGAGCAATGCTCTGGCCACTCACACGGTTAATATTTCTTGTTGGTCTGAAGAGAAACCGCTGGCCCCGGGTTATCCCCTGGTGATGTGCATCACAAGCAATTTTACTGGAGAGTGGAGATGCGCGGGTGTAAAAACAGCCTAACCAGAAAAAATGCCCTGGGACCCCTGGGGCTGCCTTCTGCTGGTTACATCAGCAGTAGCTGGATCTGCCTGACTTTAACCTGCAGTACAGGATGCCTGGAGTGAACCCGGAGCTGTGGGCCAGCACCTGTCTGGGCCCAGGTGAATGCAGAGCACTGACCTTTCGTCCCCCAAAACACACAGCAGAAAACAGCTCTGACAGCTTGGAAAAAAGCATCTCCTGTGTAGACCTTCCAGGGCTTTTGCCGTGTGCTGAGCTTTAAAACACATCTGGCTTCTCCTGCCTTTGGGAGCACCATCCCTGAGAACACCCAAACCACGGAAGGCTGGTGGCTGGAAGGTGGAGAAATAAAGTGGGGGAATTTAGGGTGTTTGAAGCAGCAGAGAGCAATGGGCTGGGGGTGCCGGCCTTGCTGCTCCTCCTGCTCCCCCCTGTATGGCGTCTGTCAAAGCTGCCCTCAAAGATTTTACCTTTTTTTTTTTTTTTTTCCTTGCTCCTGAAAGCAGACAGGCTCTGCATGGAGGTGTCATTTGCTGCCTGTCCCTTATGTCATTGATTTTTAAGTCGTTAATTAACGCTAGGTGTCAGCCTGGAAGATGAATTCTGGCCCTACTCTCCCTTCTCTTTTGTTTTTTGGATTGTAAATGTTATAGATCTCCCATGATGGAGGGACGAGGGGTCAAAGGACACGAGAGCATCTCTGCATATGTGCACGCGGTCCTCCCGACCTGCCCATCTGTATCACTCAATACTGGGGACGGGTGGCAGGGGGGAACCTCCCTTTTGTTGCCTGTGTCACTTCAGATAGAGACATAACAGCTTTGGGTAGGTGGTGTGGCTGCGTGTGCAGGCACATGCGCAGAGCGGGTGCCGGGGAGCGTCCTCGGTGCTCGGCTCTGCCAAATTTCACCATCTCTGGTCTTTTACTGGTCCCTGAGAGGTGCCCGAGGAAGGTCCGTGCAGAAGGAGGGGTTTGCTCCCAGTTGTGCTCTTCATGCTCTGCTGCAGGCAGGGTGGGAGGAGGAGGAAGAAGGAGCAAATTTTCTTCTGCAGATGTATTTGGAGCTCCTCACAGTCGTTAGTAGCTGTACTCTAGCTCTGTTTAGTAACAACCTGAAATTGAAGCTATTGGTGGGGTCTTCCAGGCCATAGTGAGATGGCATCAGTTTGTCCTTAGTACAGTGGCGGGGGGGAGAAACCCCTGTGACCCTCAGGCAAGCTGCAGCTGCTCTGCCAGGGCTTGTCCTCCTCCAAGGGATGGTGGTGGTCCCGTAGAGAGGCTCTGACTCTTGGGAGGGTGCTGTCCAGCTAGAAGAGGAGGCTCTGGTGCCCAGTGCCGCTGGCCCTGCGGTTCATGAACTGATGTCATCTGGGCCTCTTTGATCCTGTCACATCCTTATGCTCTGTGAGGAACAGCAGAACTTGGTCGCAGTGTCTTTCATTCATAGAACTGTTTAAGTTGGGAAAGACCTTTAAGATCTGCCAGGGCACCACTAACCTCAGCACCCCATCTCCACAGCTTTGAAACCCCTCCAGGGATCATGGGGCTCCCCCACAGCACTGGGCAGCCTGGGACAGCCCTGGACAACCCTTTTGGGGATGACATTTTTTTTTTCTAGTGTCCAACCTAAACCTCCTCTGGTGCATCCATGTTCTTGGCAGATGTGTGCAGCTCGAGACAGCTCTGAGGAATCGGGTTTGTTTGGGTTTTCTTACTTCGGTGGAAGGAAGGAGAAGCAGGGAGCAGGCAATGCCACTTGAAAGGCAAACTTCAAAGACACCGAGCCCGCATGCACCGTACATAGCCCCTGGACAGGATACTGAGGATAAGAACAGCACAGCATCCAATTTATGTGGCGAGAGCTGTGTGCTGGGCAGAAGGGCATTCAAAAGGATTAAGGAAAGAGGAACTGCAGGACCGGGCGATTTGTGACATCTGATCCATTCCCAGAGCCCAAAAATGAAGTGTTTTTCAAAAGTCTCTTCAGAGACCCCAAGGGCAGATGTAATCTTTGCTGGGGATTGTCAGTGGTGTTCATCATCCTCCCCCCCCGCCAAAAAAAAGAGGAAAAAAGAAAAGAAAAAAACCGTGAGAGGTGTTTGTGATAACTGCTGGCAGAGACTTCATCCCAGCAACCCCCTGATTTGGTGCCTTGATTTTATCAGGGGTCGTGCCTGCACCCTGCAGTACCTGAGCTGCTGTTGAGGACCACGGTGACAGGGTATGTCACTCAGACCCGTCTGTTGTAGCTGTTGTCGGTCTGGTGTAAACAGTGCTAATTAAACGGGCAATCTGACTTTGGAGTGTTTCTTGCTCTCGAGGATAATAAGCAATTCTGTTACCAAATTGCCTCCCTGGGATCATGTTTTATTATACTGTGAAGTGTATGAAAAGTCTCAGGATTCTCTCTGCTTCAGGTTCTGTTTCCAACGTAGTTTTTATTATTTCTGAAAATCGTGTTTTGTTTTCAAGCTTCTCCCTTAACATTTGCTTTGCAATGGTTTGAGAAATGGATTCTGAAATCCCCTGTCTCTTGTGCCTAAATGCAGAGAGGGGGGAGACAGGTCCAGCCCGGGCTGAGGGGAGGAAGAGCAGGAAGGGAGCTGGTTTTCTTTAAACAGAATCTATTGTTTATCCATGTTTTTACAAGAAGAGCACCATGTGTTGCCCAAGCAGCAAGTGGAGCCGCTTTGAGGTTTCTGTTCCCAGCACAGGTAACTGGGGTTGCCACCACAGCCAGGTCCTTCTTACTGCCTTGCCAGGTGGGCACCTTGCTGCTGTGTCCCCTCAGCTGCAGCCCCGTGGAGCAGACTTTGGTGGTTTTTTTCCTTATTTATTCCAGCAGAACAAATTCACTTTGATACTGTTGGACAAATTCTGCCCCGTGAGGATGTTACCTCGTTGCCTCAGTTGGGTCACCGCTATTTCTGCGTGGTGACGTTTCCTCTCTGCTGTGCTTTTGCTCACTGAATGTGGAGCAGAGCTGCATCTCACACTCTTCCTCCTTCCCATCTCTGGCCAAGGAGAGGTTGCCCACTTGAGTTTGCTGCCCGCTCCCTTCTTCCTGTGGCCTCTCAGGAAAATATTCCCCCTTGGAAGTAACACAAGAGGGATGACTGGGAGGAGGAACTGTGCTGCTTTCTGGAAGTTTGGGATGTTTGACTTGCTGGCGACTGTTGATCACCTGATCACTGCTGCTGTAAAAGAACAACACAACTCTGGGAGTGTAAATTGCAAATGAGAGTTGGAGAAGGTGATGCTAAATTTTCCCACGCATGGATCTAAAGCAGGCTGAGCTTGTTTTGTGCCTTAGAAGCTGATCCAGCTACACACACTGTTAATCCACTGTCCCCTCGCTGTACTGTAAATCAATCAGCAGGTCACACGCCGAGTGTTTTCGTACACTGGGGTTAAGAGCGGCCCTTGGACCCGGCGGCGTCGGGTCACTCCAGCATCACAGGCTGAAGGTTGATGCTATCAATGGTGGCAATTCGGGGGGAAGCCTTTATTAAGTGGGAGAACAATACTTTACATGGACCAAAGGGCTTTTCTGGGAGAGCTTTGGGTTGTGCAATTAACCACTGCCTGTGTTTTGCTCCTTTTTCCTCTTTCCTGGAGGACCCAACAAGCAGAGAGCAGAGGTTGTGGAAAACCCTGTTTCAAACAACCAGTGCTTGGCTGTCACCCATCCTCTGCTCTTTGGAAACCTTAGAATTTTTCTATAATTATAATAATTTTTTATTTTCTTACCCTGCCTCAGTTTTCCTCCTGAAAATTTCCCCTTTTCTCCATATTTCCTACTTCCCCATCTGTGTGCGTGTGTATCCATGTGAAACAACACACAGGCACTGAAAAAAATGCAGAAATCAATTAAATCACTGCTGTTACAAACTTGATGTGGTTTGCGTGAATTTAGAAAGCTCACTCAGGTCTTGCAAGAGGCTCTTAGGGTAATGTCTGAAATTTAGGAGCAGAGGCTCCAAGCCGCGTTCAGACAGAGCGGGAAGGTTTGGGCATAATAAAAATCCACACCCAAAGGAAGCACTTGGCAAAGCTGCTGAGTTTCCTCTGACTTTTTCACACCAGGAAAACACAAATCTAGCTGAATTACTCAGCCCTACAGCCACATGTGTGCCCACATCCCGAGGAAGGGGTTTGTTTGAGAGCAGAGGGATCCCCCTCTATGGCTCAAGTTCACCCCTGTGCATAAATCTCTGCCAAATCAAGTCTCTGCTGTCTCCCAGCACACAGGTACCTCTGGGGGACACTGATCTGAGCTGCAGGGTGACCCCCGGTACGTTTAGTCCCATCCTGTTGCCAGCATCCCTGGCGCAAGGAGCTGTACCAAGAGAGGATTTCTCGTAAAGTCCACGAGCTGAGAGCAGCAAGATGCCAGTGACTTTAAATCGGGTGCTCGCGCCTGGCGAGGCCCCGGCTCGTGAGAATTTACAGTATGCTTGGTTAAGGCGAGCGATTTCGTCCCGTTAGCAGCCCCGCGCTGCGGGGTTATTGCAGTGCTGCCAACACAGGCTGTAAATATCTCTGGACAACAAACCTGTTCATTAAAGAAACGGGCCGCCGGCCGCGTAGCCTGAAGTTTGCCGACGCTGAGCTACCCTTCTCTAGCTGCTGTGCTTGAGTTTGGCTGTGGCTCCCTGTCCGTGTCCGGAGTAGAAGACGGGTGATCTTTTGTGAGGCTGCGTTACCACTTTGTTTGCTGATTCCTCCCTTCCCTCTTCTTTTTAGATGTCCCGAGCGTGACAATATCATGTTATCCTCCTGCTGTCTTCCAGCCCATGACGTGGGAGCTCATTGCTCAGCCCAGATCTTTCATCCAAGTCTTTGCTTTTCACCATTCAGAACAAGCTATTGTCAATGTGACATCTTAATGCCAGTTATCTGATTGATCTATTACCTGTCTCCCTATATAGGGCTGAGGAAAAGAAATGAGAGAATCCTTTGATTGGTGGGACTGGAGAAATATAGCTTAAGAAAACCTTTAACAGCGACTGACTTTTGAAAGTTAGCAAGTTTCACCTGTTTCACTTTACTAGGTGGGTTTATTCCAGCAGAAAGAGGGGCCTTTGGGTCTCTTGGAGGGTTAATGACAGTGAATCGTGTTCCAGAGGGTGGGACCACCCCTCCTTTTAGCAAGCACAAAAACCCCATCTGAACAAAATTTGTCTGTTTGTCTCTTCAGGCTGAAAACGGGGCAGGCTGGGGGGTCTGTTCCAACTGCAGCACAAGTTCTTCCCAGGTAGAGCCTAATCCAGCACCTTCTACCAGTTCCAGAGGAAAAGACAGTGTAGAAATAATAATTAAGTCTGAAGATTTAGGAGAGACATGAGCGAACGCCACTTAATGGATAGGCAGGGCATCTTTCATGGAACGTGTTAACGAGGCAAAAATTGATTGCGGAGCGTTGTTTGGGGTAGCTGAGCTTTCCCTGTGGAAATGCCTTTTCCAATTGTTATTATGGGTTAGAAACAACTTCTTGCCCTTCCATATTGTGGCTCTTACAAGTGTTCTGTTTAAAAATACGTGTTAAACTGCGTTAAGTAATGTAAGCAAATAACACATGTCTTGGAGATCCTTTATGCTGGTGGCTCGGAGGTGGTTTGCATACTGATTGTAGCTCTGCCTTTGCTGCTTCTGGCACCTGATCTTTCTTGCAAACGAGGCTATTTTGCCTCAAGGGTTCTCTACCGATTAAGTAATAAATAAATAAGGATAAAATGAACCTAACCTTGCCTAAAATAATTTTGGAGGTTAAAAAAGAGAAAGATGGAGGGGGTTGCTATTGATCTGAGCTATTAAAACATCACAGCTACTTTTCTACATTAAATGGCAATAGGTTCAGGAGGTGAATATGGAGAGAAAGAGTGAAAAATAACAACCGTGAGAGAGATTAAGGGGTTTATTTGCTAGTGGGGATTGTTTTGTTTCGTTTTGTGGGTTTTTTTTTCCTTGGTTATTCCTTACTGTCATCCACAGCCCATGTGCTTGCAGAAACATAGCAGATTTTTTCCAAAGGCGATTCCCTTAAACGAATGTTGCTTTTTAAATGGGGCTTGCACAAGTTTATTTTTGGAAGCCCAGAAAGGAATCCAGCCCCAAATCCCTCTCTTCTTAAACTCTCAGATTGCAAGGTCTGGCAGGCCGAGTGCATGGGTTTGTCTGATGCATTAAACCTGACACCCTCTTACCTAATCGCCTTCAGATGGTCCCTGCGATAGCCCTGGCAGATAAGGGGGGGCTGCACCACCTCCAGGGCTGGTGCTGCTTTTCCTCCAGCCCCTGCCCCTTGGCAAGAGCTCGCCCACGGCTGAGAGCAGCAGCCACCTTGCCCGGGATGAGCCACCACGAGCCTTTGCAGCTCGCCCGAAGAGCTGCCTCCTGCAAGGAGGGGATGCTTAGGGAAGAGGTGGCATCAGCGTGGTGGTTTTTGGTGTATCTCACCCAAGATGCAGTTGGCGTTGCTTTATCTGGCTCGTGTGAGGAAGCTCAAGGGTGGAGCAGCACAGACTTTTTCCCAGGGTCCTGCAGTGAGATCAGGGCCGCAGCAAGCGGCGGCTTCTTCCCCAGCATCCTTGTGCCCATCCCTGTGCCCTCCCTCTCCTCTGTGGCACCCAGCTGTGTAAGTTTGGGCTACAGAAACAGCTGCAAAGTGCTGGCAATGTGGGTTGTGCTTGGGAAATAAAAGGAAACTACAGTCTATAATATTTTATGGCTACTGCCACAGCAGTGTCAAGCCCTACCGTGGAATACCGCAGTACTTGGCTCCCTGTGAAGGGTAAGCCAAGGGCAGGCAAAAAAAATATATTAAAAAATCCTTGTTTTTTAATAATATTAAACTTCAAGTATTCCAAGTTGCTACAAATAATAAAGAGTAAATTTAAAAAAGACTGTGAAAAATGGGGCAATGAACATCTGTGCTATGTTGATTTATCCGGTAAAAATAAGCAGAGGAGTGAAAGCAGGAGCAGGAGTAATTTCTCAGCCACGTTTGGTGGTTGCCGGGAGCGCGTTTGCTGCATGGCAAAGAGCAGCCTGGTGCTGGGGTGAGAGGCGAGAAACCCCAGCCTCTGCCGCCCGAGCCTCTGATGTTAATCTTTGTGATGGGGAGGGAAATATTGACAGCAGGATGGTGCTCTCTGGCTTGAATGACAGGCCATATGTTTGTAAAATAGACTGAAGTACCGAATAGAAAAGGCATGGGCAAGTGGGGAGAGAGAGAGAGAGAGACACATGTATTTTCTCTTTACATGTAAAACTTCCAACACTTGGCAGGAGCCCAGCAACAATTAATCAGCAGGAGCCTTTTAGAAAGCCTCTTCCTAGGAAATAAGGGTACAGAAAAAAAAAATCCTTTAAATTAAACATAATTTAAAACAAAGTAGTGTGTCAGTTGGGGGGGGGGAGAAAGAGGAGGGGGGTGGACTTACAATAAATATAGATTACTTGGTATAAATCCATAAGGACTGATCCTGGGTACCCATCTGTGCCGCCGCATCTCTCCTTGGCCTCAGGCTTCTGCACAGGGATGAACAGGGCGGGGGGGTTGGGGGGTGCCCCTGAAGGGTTGCAGGCAGCAAGGGCTGGGGTGCAGAGTGGGGTTCACACCCTGGGAGCCCCCCAGGACCCCCCCGTCCATTGGCGGAGGAGCTGAGCTCTCACCATGCAGCAGTGAGCAGGAGAAATGCTGCGGGGTGGGGGGAGAAAGAGGAGGGGGGTGGA